>ML270409.1:13572-65540 GCA_005239495.1 Nicotiana undulata | reverse complement strand
AAAATAAAGGCACGGATAGGGTCGGAATGACTATGGGGATAGGCTGCCCTGAAGAAGCGCAGCAAAAAGATGGCCGGAATATGCCGCAAACGCCGGAAAGCACTGTAGCTCGCCGGAAAAATTCAAAGTCGTCGGAATCTGTCGGAAATAGCCCCAAGTGGCTTGGAATGGACAGCTGAGCAGACTGTCCTCAAGGTGCGAGGCCAAAAAATGGCCGGAAGGGGGCTCACGCGCCGGCGCGTGGGACTCACACGCGCCGGAGGGAAACCTGTTGGTGGCGCGTGGGGGCGCGTGGGGCTAAGGTTTCCGGAGATTTTTTTCAGGGGTAGGTCGCCGGAAGCCGATCTACCTAGTGGTGGTGTTGGATTTTGCACAACACTGATAAAAAGGGCCTTTGACTGTGGCAGACCTGTGTTTGCCGGAAAAAAATTCCGGTTGATTGATTTTCTTCTTCCCGGAGTCGCTGGAATTGATGCACAGCGATAAAACTCTCACAATAGCTCTGATACCATGTGAGAAAACACGGGAGAAAAATAATATTCTTGTTATTTTCAATGATACAATGAGCCCTATATATACAGATATTACATGTCCTACTCCTAGTACACATAGGATTAGGGTTAGTGTTATTTACTCCTATTTGACTACTTAACTAACAGTTACCAAAGAGGTACCAGAAACATCACCTGAAATATTCCATCTGCCTCCTCATCTGTCATATAGAGTGGCCTGGGTACATGGAGTTTGATCACTTGTAGTTTTCTACCGTTGGCATCAGAAGTAGTTTCAAGAATAGAAAGGGCTTCAATGGATCTTTCATACTGTGGATCAGATTGATCATCAGTCCAAGACAACAAAACAACGCCAGGCTTCACAAAACAGCACAAGTTGTCAATATGACCATTTGTATCATCATCACCTGCAGCATCAACAGTAAACTAAAGTCTAGTTGTTCAGTTCTCTATTATTATTTTGTAAACAAATGAAAAAGAAAAAGGAAACATCATCTCAAGGCCCACTGCACAAAGTTTGAAAGATAAATAACAAAACACGAATTCTTTCAACGGATAACATCCCAATATGTTATTTGAAAATGACACTTAAACTAACAACAACATACCCGGTGTAATCTCACAAATGGGGTCTCGATAAATTGTAATCCAACAGATTCTAAAAATATGTTTTATAGGTTAGTAATCTCTTAAGTAATTAACAAAATTTCAAAATAAAAACTTCGTTTCGATTACCAAAATTACTACTCCATCATTCCATTTTGTTTGCATGGTCCGGAGTACGGGGGTCAAAGTACTTAATTTTCTATGTGAATTCAAACATAAATTCTTCGAGTTTTTGGAAATAAAATTTGCATATTTGGAAACTACATAAAAAGTACTATAAGTCAAAATAGTTGATAATCAGAAATATTGAACAAATAATTAAGAAAAGCGTGTCAAATTAGAACCTCTTTGACTCTTCATATAGTAAATATGCCAAACAAAGTGTAGTACTTTTTTATGTAGATCACCTTGAATTGTTAATTAGAGAAATTTTTTGAATGTGACTCTGCATTATAATTAAAACTTTGTCAAGTATTTAAGATTATTGAAGTGTATTTTGATCCTACCCCAATGCTGTAACCGAATCAATAATCAATTCTTTTTTATTTCCATACAGGTTCATCATTTCTTAAAACCATACACTTGGTTTAACCCCAAACTGCAGTTTACTGTCTCGAAAAGGGCCAGCTTGAAGAAGAAAGGATTGACCAAAAGAAGTTTTCTAGACCTCCATGACGGAACATGCACAAACATCTTAAAAGCACAGTCGTGCTAATTAACCTATAAAATTTCAAGATTTCATGGCTGTTCTCTTATGCAAAAATGAGAATGAATACACATCATCCTAATGATACAACCAAGGATAGAACTTTGCTAAGTCCAACACTACCACATGAAAGCACGAACTTTTGCAGGTCAAGGACACAATTCAATTATATCAACAATGCACACAGAAAAATATTAGATGACAAGCAGAATGAATACCAAGCAACCCTCGAGGCAGCCAAATAATCTTCCTGACTCCAAGATATGCTTTTAGTTCATTCTCAATCTGTTCCTTAGACAAATGGGGGTTCCTGTTTTTGTTCAGGAGGCACTCTTCGGTCGTGAGACAAGTCCCTGAAGAGAAGATAAAAGAGGATAAGACAGCATGCTCTTTGCATCTAATCAACAATCATAAGAGTAGTATCTGAAATCAGAATACAATATGAGATTCAACGCAAACAGCTGAAGACTCCGCGGAAACAGATGAAAGTCATTTACTAGCAGAACTTTTCAACTCTTTTTTAAGCATACTAAATTAAATTTGTTAAATTCAGTACTTTGTATTGCTAGCTACAAAATTAAAGAAGATGTCATTTAGTTCAAGAGTTAATAATTAAGTTATGTACAGAGAAGCTTTCTGTTTTTTTTCACTTCCATACTTCGCTTGCTTAATATCTTACAGGCAGATGATTGGCAGTTTATCTATCACTGGGGCTTCATAAATAAATCACAGCTACCGAAATCAACTCTCAAACATGATTACTCTGAAATGGAGAAAGAGACTCACTTTTCTTTTTTTTTCTTTGATAAGGTAAAGACTCACTTTTAAACTATATAGAAATCAAGTCAAGTCCATAAAATAAATAAAATGTATGTACCTTCTCCATCGACATGAATGCTTCCACCTTCAAGAATCATAGTGTGGGGAAACCTTGGGACCTTTTCAATTGCTAAAATCTAAACAAGAAGAACATAATGGATAACTCAATAGCACATGTATTTAGTAACCAATACTGTACTATCAACATCTGCAGCATAATAAACTTGCAGACCTTTCTTGCAACAAGAAGGTCATGACTCCAGTCTTCGTAACAGCCATCATCAACACCTAGATATTTTAAACATCACGATTATGAACGTGTTTTGCCCGCGATAAAGAAACCAAAAGAATCTTGGATCAATCTAAGAGCAACTCCATATTACTGGATTTGGTTTTGAGACAATATTACTATGGCAAGACAGAACCAAAGCACACATGAGATTCAAATAACAAAACAACATACTACAGACTGATCATCAGCACAAACAAGTCTGAAAATTCCAGCAACTTCCAGAAGCATTCTAAAATTGATGAAAGCTCTTGTCAATTACTTATATCTAACGGATATGAAATACTATTTGCTTATAGAACAAAGACGCACAGGTATATTTCTCTTTCTAGAAGTTCTAGGCAATTAAAGCAAACGACAAAATGCAGACGATAAATATCCTGAGCCCTTCAACAGATCGTCAAACTATATTTCTCTGGATTCCATATGACATGACAAGCTGTGGAATAATTGTGCTATATGCTGGAGCTGGAAGGCTATGAAAGCCTCAAGCATTTGGGAAGGAAAAACTACCATAAAGTACCATCATATCAGATTGGCTATTAGCTAAATTATCTGATGAGAATTTTCCCTTCACAAACAAATGTTCACATTTCTGAATCCAGAGCATATAGCTTTAAATATCGCACTATGGAGGAGTAATAATTTTCTACAAACAAGGTAATCATGAATTTGGGTGTTGACTATATTTGTTAAACCTCCCAAAAAAAATATTGCCGTAAAATATGGAAGTCGGGCTGCATTTACTGACATATGAAAACTCCTGGGACAAGATACACCAGTTGATAACTTTGGTGTGAAAAAAGGAAAACAAAAAAGAAAAGAAAAACAGCACAGAAGTTCCTCATAGATATCAAGAGTGAGATAAAATTCCCTTACCACCCCAGCTATTGAAGGTCCAATCAATTCCTGCAACACTTGGCGCTACATGTTCTGCATCTGATGCGGTATTTCTGATGACAAACTACATAGACAGAGGTATATAATTTTCTTGTAACTCCTGTGTTGTGTGTTAAAAGTAAATTCAATTCGAACTCCACAGAAAGGAAACAGTAGCTCACAGTTGGACCAGTATCACGAAACCAAGAATCATTCATGCTCATCTCCACAACCCTGATATGTTTCGGCAACTGGCTGCGTGCATTTTCCCACTGTTCAACGTAGATATGATTTATTTTAGAACTAAAGAGAAACTATCATGATGTACTGAGAAAACTTTTTGGTGCCTTCCAAAAACTGCCAACCTGAGCAGCACTAGCACAGACTGTTACTGGTTCAAATCTTGAAATAGCAGATGCTACATTGGTAAATACACGTTGACCATGGAGTGCATTGTTTCGCCAGTTATCTGGACGTTCCTACATATAAAAATAAATAAAGCTATCAGCCCACAGAAACCCAAATCTCTACCTCTTCAGAAGAAATTACAACCTGAATATCAAACTCCACGGAATTGAGCAAAAAAAGGAAGGAAAAAATAAAATAAAATTGGGGGACAGTACTAATCGAATAGGGAAGAAGACATGTTGCCTTTTAAGAAATTATAAGTCATGACAAGATGTCACCATACAGATGATGTCGTAGAATGTCATTAAGAAATGTGAAACCTGCAGTTCAGTCTGAGAGACTGCTCACATTGATGAAACTATTCAACCAGCCATACTCTATTAAGATGGAACTCCAACTAAAAGTTTCAAACAGAGACATCTGACACTGAAGCGAAGTAAAGACAACTTCAACAGATAATCAGAAAGGACAGGATCAGGAACTCTAATCCTTCTTTGTTCTATAAAGTTTCTTCTCACTTCTTACAGAACAGCTTTAAAAATACTTATATGCTGAGTCGCTCTTAAACAAGAGTAGTACAACGAATAACTCTCTTGAATCATATGCAAATGAAACAATGAGTTGCACCAAACCCCGTTACCATTCAGTAATCCTAATTGGAACAGTACTTACTTTGCAGCTACATGTAGGCATGTCACTGAATTACACTTACACTAGGGGCGGATGTACTACTACAGGTACGGGTTCAATTGAACCCATAACTTTCGACGCGGAGCATAAATTTATATGTAAAACTTCACCAAATATGCACACAAATAGTAGACACGAACCCATAACTTTAAAAATATAATGGGTTCAATGCTAAAAACTTTGAAGGTTGAACCCATAACGTTTAAATCTTGGATCTGCCTCTAATTACACTACTATATTTGATAAGCATAAAAGCATTCTCACTTATCAATAATCTATTTTCTAGATGATTTGATACACCTCCACTGCAATGGCATACCAACTGCCACACACAGCCAATCCAGGATTATAGAATCAATGGGTTCGGAGTGGGTGAGATTATATGTGGACAAGTTTTATCTTAGTTTAATTTGTACATTTATTTTGTAAATTTTTGTTGCATATACATGCACATGGTCCAAGCTGAAAGCTGTAATTTCTGTTAAACCCCAAATGAAGGGCTAGTTCCACCTCAGTATCCACTCTTTAAATATCAAGTCAAATATGAAGGAAAAATGACATCGTATACCGCTCTCAAAATAATAGCCGTATATATATATATGTTATGTACAAAAAATATACAATTTTACAGACTTTTTTGGCTACCAAATATAAATAGTTTCTGGCACGGGCTAAAAATGATAATACCCCAAATATGAACTTCCTATTGAAAATAGGAGCTAAAAAAGTAGGGCAACAAAGATGAAAATTGCTCAGCTAAAACTTCTCTAACTAAACGGAGGCAAACGTCAAAGATGGGCCATCATCATACACAGAGCTAACTTACTTACCCCTCCCCCTCCCCCTCCCCCGAGGGGTGGAACTCGTCTAAAAATAAAGGTAAGCAAGATCTCAGTAACATAAACAGATAAAAATAGAAAGTACTAACAGGCCAGCCCATCCAACAATGAGAGTGGGATTCCCATTCAGCAGGCATACGGTATCCATTTTCAACTGGCGTTCCCTTCAGATCCATCTCTAACCTCTTCTTCTTCTTCTTCTTCCTCTACACACAAGCTTTACAGATGTGCTATTTTCACCAATTTTTGCTTTAATTTATTGAATCGCGTAAATTAACAGAAAAACAGATAGGAGTCGGCAGAAAGACAACGAAATTAAGTGCGTGAGTTGTGACACCGTTAAGATTCTTCTTTTATAGTACTACTTTTCCAAAAGAAAAGATTCTTCAAATAATGTGTGTGCTCTACAATTCTGTCTTCTACTCTTTCGGAAATTAAATTAAATATATTTAAAAGCCAGAAATATATAAACCGTCCTTTAAGTTGTCCCTACGATCGTTTGAACACTTGGGACTTTTTAAATTTAACCATAGGGGTCTGTGCGTGTGAGTTCTATTATGATTCTTTTTTTAGTATTTTCCAAAAGAAAAGATTCTTCAAATAATGTGTGCCCTATAGTTCTTTCTTTTCCTTTTTTGGTGAATTAAATTTTATTATTATATAGAAGAGAGAAGAGGAGGTCGATTGAGGGAATAATGGCCATTTCAAATATATAGTGCATTGTTTGCTTGTATACTAGGTTCAAAATTTTGGTTATGGGTTGAAAAAATAAAATTAACGTGGTCATAAGCTATTAAATTCTTTGGGTGGACCCCACTTTTCATTCAACCTTCACTATTTTTATTAAATACATTACTTGATGGTTATTATTATTTTTTCAATAAGTGCTTTTAACTAGAAATATTATCTTTTTTATAATTTAAATGTTCACATGATTAAAAAAAATTAGTGATAATTTATGTGGATTTACATTCAGATGTTCTATATTATTATCAATTGATATCATTTTATACAAAGTTCTCATTAAATTGTAATTCAATTGAAATACTTTATAAAATAAGGAAAAAAAATACAACAACAACAACATACCCAGTAAAATTCCATTAGTGGGGTCTGGCGAGAGTAGAGTGTATGCATACCTTACCCCTACCCCGAAAAGGGTAGAGAGGTTATTTCCTGGAGACTCTCGGCTCAACAGGAGAGACAATAATATCATAAAAGATACAGGAGAAAAAGGCATGTAACAATAAAAGATACCAGAAAGAAAATAACAACAACAAATAAGTGAAAGGACAATAACACAAAACTATGCAAAACAACAATGTGAATACGACAAAGACCGCTAACAAACCTAAACGAAACTCTATTAGACTACCTGGTACAAAGAGGGAAGAATTCTCAACTACCCCTATCCTACCACCCTAATGCTCGATCTCCACATGTTCCTATCAAGAGTCATGTCCTCGAAAATCTGAAGCCGCGTCATGTCCTCGGAAATTTGTTCAAATTGTATAATAAGTATCCCCTCTCTAAAATATGATTTGAGAATATCTGAAGTAAAAATTAAGATAATTAATTTGTGGAATTGCCTTCTTTTAAAAATCATTATATATTAGGAAGTATGAGAAGTATCGTCACACAGAATTATACTTCTCCCTCTATGATCGAAGTTAGTTGGGTGCTTCCTCTATTCAATAAGTATTTAACATTATATAAATTTCAAAATACATAATATACAATTAATTACTTTTAAAAAATCTCAACAAATAACTATTGTGATGAAAATTGTATACCGTAAATAGCATCTCAATCGTATCAAACGAAACTAGAAAAAAACTGTAATATTTCAATTTAAGGTCAATATGATTAGTATTTAGAGTGATTCGAGAGAAAAAATATACATTCCATGCCCTCGGAGATTGCTTTGTCGTGCTAGGTCACTGACATATCCTTTTTTGTCTTTATTTGACCCCAAGAATGGATTGGATTGATTTTATTTTTAATAGTATGTCATTAAACTAGAACAAACTATAAAAAAAATTGTTAAAAATTCTTAATAATTAAAAATCACAATTATTAGTCCAAAGAACCAAAAAATACCTATTCATCAACTATTTGGAAAATTCTTAATATGTTTTATTATTCAAATTTTGATTAGTATAAAAAGAAAAGGTAATACACTAACACAACTAAAAATACTAAAAGAATAAAACTATATATCATTCAGTTAAACAATGAGAAAAATACATCACGACTTATTATCCAACTGACTTTTTAATCTTTATTTTATAGTAATTAATTTTAAGTTTGGTCGTGCAAAAACATTTTTAAAAAAAACGTAGACTCTATATAGAAATAATTTAAATTGTACTTGAATTAATATCTAATCATTATATAATAAAGTATAAAACTTCGACAAGTATTACAAAGTGTTTGATATAGTAATACGATTCAGAAAAAATAAAATGCACATAATGCAAAAGATAAATAACAATACAGGTAATCGTGGTTCTATATGTTATTACACAAAAGGCTATTCTCTTTCTTCTTTCCCTAAAGGCGTACAAAGTGTACAATTTGCAATAGACCAAGAAATATTAAAAGGAGAAAAACAAGAAAAAGAGAAAAAGCCAACAATTGGGCACATGCATTATTTTATTATATTTTTTATTTTTATTAAATAGAAAAGGAAAGATGGTTAACCAAGGACATATATGTCATTTTTTAAAAACTTCATGTTTGCATTTCTTAAATGCAAAACTATGCCATCTTGATACGCGTGGACCTCACGTTCCTCTGGCCATAACTCTCCTTTAAATGCACTATGACATGTTGATTAGACTGTTTGTGCAATGCAAATGCCCATTTCCATCATTTTTCTCATTTTGAAAAATTATTATTTTTGTTTTATTCAAATAGAAGTTTTCATAGAGAAAGTAAAATTAATTTTTAAATAATACAGCAACAAAAAGAAGTATCGATATTTACAAGATTTTCATCTCTACTCATACTATCTTAAAGCAATTTGAAAATAAAAATTAAATGATTTTCATCTATCCATACTATTTGAAGAAGATTTCATGCTAAATATTTTCATAATCAAAAGTAATTTTAAAAAATATAGCTTGTTAAACCTCAAAAGTTAATTTAAGTAATGAGGTTTGTTCATATTGTACTAGGAGTCTATATCTTATATAATTAATTGATGTGATAATTTAATCTATATGGTTTGAACTCTATTCTTCCATGATAAGTTTTCAACTAACAATATATTGTCTTAAACATTATTTGTTATAATTTTTATATTATTTCATTATGAAAACTAACACATGCTAATTCCATAAAAATAAAAATATTTCTCTCATCTCCTTAAATTAAGGAAAACATAAAAATCTATATATTCTGTATAGAATTCTATCAGATGCTTATTATTTTATCACCAGTTAACATCAATTTAAACGAGTTATAATAAAATATAATTTGAACTACTATATTGAATTACTACAATTTATATCATGTTCATATTTGTTCGATGCCTACTATTCTCTCTGTTTGAAGTAGTAAATTGCCTCATTAAGAATGCAAAATTAAGGATTTCTCTTAATTTTGATGTATACAAGATATAAAATCATAATTCTTTTCATCTTTTATCGTATTGTAAATAATGGTGTAGTTTGTTTAAACTTTCATCAAGTAGTTGATTGTTCCCACTTTTGAAATGTCACGACCCGAATCCTAATCCAGGTCGCGACGGCGCCCAACACCGTAGCCAGGCAAGCCAACATCAATCTACTAGTGAGTTTCATTTAATTTACCAAAATATTTTCTATCACTTACTCGATTAATGTTGAAAACATTAGGTAAAAGCGAGTAACTTAGGCAATTTTAAACAGGAATAACCGTAAGAGTCATAAATTAATATTTACATCCCAAAAATAATGTCTACTAACGAGAGTGCCAGGAACTAGTGTCACAAGTTTACATGCATACTTGTAGAGAAATAAAAGAAGTAATAGATTGTACTGTTGTCTGAAAAAGAATAGACATATTAACAAAAGAAGACTCCATAGTGTTGCCGAGTGTCGTCAAGAGAAGCAGCTCACCGTGAAGTCTGGACCAGGTATATATCAGGGACGAACTCCGTACTGATACCCAGATGCACCTGCCTTGGAACATGTACAATTAAGTACAGAGCGTAGCATGAGTACATAAATAATATGTACCCAGTAAGTATCCAGTCTAATCTCGAAAAAATAGTGACGAGAGGTCGACTTGACACTTGGTCCAAACAATATATTTAGGCGTATAAATTAAAGAGAGTAACAAGTACACATGGATAATAGAACAATGAATATCTAGCATATTTACGAAACCTATTACAAGTCGAAACTCAAACATACAAATTACAAATCTATTCCTTCAAGACATCTAACAGTTTTTAAGTCATATATAATATCAAACAAGTAGCATGCGCACAATATATCAGAATGTACGTGGGCCAACATAATAATAAATGTGCATTGCCGAAGGGTCGAACGACGCGAACCATAAATGCATCTATTAACCTGTCATGGCGTACGGCCCGCTCCCATGAGAGTAGTGGAAAGAATCAATCCGCTCGCGGAATATATATATATATTGTGAAGCGGTCACACAAAAACACTACATTTTCCCTTAAATCCTTTTCCAAAATAAAAATTCGTCTGAAAACACCAAGTCCTAGGATCTCTTGAAAACAAGCTTGCATACAAAGAAATTACAAGGCATATAGTTCAATTATGGAATTCACAAGGCATGACATAACAAGAATAGTCACTACGCACGGACTCTCGTCGCCTCGTACGTACGTAGTCCCCACAAATAATGACACACAGTTAATTACTTCACTTATGGGGACAATTCCCTCTTACAATGTTAGAAAGGAGACTTACCTCGTGTCAAGCCTACTTTCCGGGTCAAGAACGCGCCCAAAACTCCAAATTCGTCGTCCAAGGACTCGAAACTAGCCAAATATTACATAAATAAATCAATCTATACTCAAAAGTTTGAAATTCCCCTATTTAAATGGTTATTTCAACCTAAATTACCAAATCCCAAAATACACCCCCGGGCCCACATGCTCGGATTCCGGAAATTTTCAAGGAAAACAATCACCCATAACCTAAGGATCAATATTATATAGTTTTTGCATAATTCAATAACTAATTTCTTGGTAATTTCTCATTTTTATCAAAACCCTAGGTTTTACTTTAAACCCATGATTCCTACTAATCTAATGTGTTAATCTACCCAAAAATTCAAGTATTAAACTCACTTTATGGTAGGAATTACTTACCTTACAACTGCTAGGTCAAATCTCTTCTTTGCAAGCTCTCAAAATCGTCAAAAGTGAAGAAAAATGGCTCAAAAAGAGACTAAGTCTCGATTTTAATGTTACTGCCCAGCTGCCCCCTTCTATGCGAACGCGGCTGGGGAAGTGTGTTCGCGAAGGCTAAGGCCCAGGCCCCTCTGAGGGCCCTTCTATGCGAATGCGGATGGGGTCATGCGAACGTGGAGGCTAGCTGGTCTAGACCTACGCGAACGCAGTGGGGAGTGGTGCGAACGCAGAGAGTAAAGCTTAGTCGGCCCACTGACTTACCCTGTGCGAACGCATGCAAGCTTGTGCGAACGCATAGGGTATTTTTCCACCCCTGCCAACTCCTTCTATGCGAACGCGTGAGTACACTCGCGAACGCATAAAAGGAAACCAAATTGAGAAAATCTGGTGTTTAGCATTTAGCTCTGAGGGGTACGAAACTCACTCGAGCCCCCGGGACCTCGTACAAAGGCACTGACAAGTCTGTATTCATGATACGAACTCGCTCGAATTCTCGGAACGCGAAAAACAACAACGAAACTAAGAATCTGACCCCGAAACCAAATTGAATCAAACTTTGAACTTCAAGTTCTAGAATTCACTTTCAACACGCCGAACCTACCTATACTACTCGGAATGACACCAAATTTTGCGAGCAAGTCATAAATGACATAACAGAACTATTCCCAGTCTCGAAATTTCGTTTGGACCTCGATAACACAAAAACACGTTCCAAACCTCAATTTGAACTTAAGGAAATTCTTATTTCACTATTTGGCGCCGAAACGCTCCTGGGTCATCCAAAACCCGTTCCGAACATACGCCCAAGTCCGAAATCATCATAAGAACCTACCGGAACCTTCAAATCTCGATTCCGAGGTCATTTATTAAAAATGTTGACCGGAGTCAAACTTGGCTTTTAAGGCCAACCTTATGGAACTAAGTGTTCCTATACCCCTCCAAACTCATCCAAACCTCGAACCACCCGTTCCTGCAAGTCATAAATCAGTAAAAGCAACTACGGGAAGTCTCATTTTGGGGCACGGGGTTCTAGAACGCAAAACGACCGGTCGGGTCGTTACATTCTCCACCTCTTAAACAAACGTTTGTCCTCGAACGGGTCTAAAATCATACCTGGAGTGCTGAATAGGTGTGGATATCTGCTCCGCATGTCCTCCTCCGACTACCAAGTCGCCTCCTCAACTGGTTGGCCCCTCCACTGGACCTTTACGGCGAAAACCCTCTTGGACCTCAACTGGCAATCCTGCCTGTCAATAATAGCAACTGGCTCCTCCTCGTATCCCAACCTCTCATCTAGCTGAATGGTGCTGAAATCTACCACGTGAGAGAAGTCGGCGTGGTATCTCCGGAGCATGGACACATGAAAGATGGGGTGAACTCCTAATAAACTGGGAGGTAAAGCAAGCTCGTAAGCAACCTCCCAACTCATCTCAAAACCTCAAATGGGCCTATAAACCTTGGGCTCAGCTTGCCCTTCTTCCCAAACCTCATAATACCCTTCATCGGAGAGACCTTGAACAAAACCTTCTCGCCCTCCATACAGTTCATGCGCCTTCTGATCCTCGTAACTCTTCTGTCTGGATTGTGTTGTGCGAAGTCTCTCTTGAATCGACTTCACCTTCTCCAAAGCATCCTTCAACAGATCAGTGCCATATAACTTAGCCTCGCCAGGCTCAAACCACCCGATGGGAGACCAACATCGCCGACCATACAAGGCCTCAAATGGATCCATATCAATGTTGGATTGATAATTGTTATTATAAGCAAACTCGGCCAAAGGCAAGAACTGGTCCCACTGCCCTCCAAAGTCAATCACACATGCTCTGAGCATGTCCTCCAATATTTGAATTGTCCGCTCCGACTGCCCGTCGGTCTGAGGGTGGAATGATGTGATGAGCTCTACCCGGGTGCCTAACTCACTCTGTACTGCTCTCCAGAAGTGTGAGGTGGACTTAGGACCTCGATCTGATATAATGGACACAGGCACACCTTGCAACCGAACTTTCTCTCTAATGTAGATCTGGGCCAACCTCTCAGAAGTATAAGTAGTAGCTACTGGAATACAATGCGCCGACTTGGTCAACCTGTCCACAATGACCCAAACTGCATCAACCTCCCGCAAGGTCCGAGGCAATCCAACTACGAAGTTCATAGTGATGCGTTCCCATTTCCACTCAGGTATAGGCATTTGTTGGAGTAGGCCTCCTGACCTCTGGTGCTCATACTTAACCTGCTGGCAATTTAGACATCTAGCCACATACTCCACAATGTATTTCTTCATCCGCCTCCACCAGTAATGTTGCCTCAAGTCACGATACATCTTCGTAGCACCAGGATGAATAGAATACCCTGAACTATGGGCCTCCTCTAAAATCCTCTCCCTCAGGCCATCAACATTAGGGACACATAAGCGACCTTGAAGTCTCAGAACACCATCCTCGCTAATAGAAACCTCCTTGGCATCACCCTGCAACATTGTCTCCCGGAGGGCCACCAAGTGCGGATCATCATACCGTCGAGCCTTGATTTCCCCCAATAATGAAGACTGAGCCACCACACGGGCGAGAACTCGGCTGGGATCTGAAAGGTCCAACCTCACCAGGCGATTAGCCACATACTGAATGTCCAAAGATAGAGGTCTCTCCTCTGCTGAAATGAAAGCCAAACTACTCATACTCTCCGCCTTCCTGCTTAAGGCATCTGCTACCACATTCGCATTTCCCGGATGATAGAGGATAGTGGTGTCATAGTCCTTCAACAACTCAAGCCACCTACACTGCCTCAAATTAAGATCCCTCTGCTTGAACAAGTACTGCAAGTTGCGGTGGTCCGTATAAACCTCACAAGGCACCATATACAAGTAGTGCCTCCAAATCTTAAGAGCATGAACAATCGCCGCCAACTCCAAGTCGTGCATAGGGTAATTCTTCTCATGAACCTTCAGCTGACGTGGAGCATATGCAATAACTCGCCCCTCCTGCATCAACACACATCCCAAACCAATGCGTGAAGCGTCGCAATAAACAGTATACATCTCAGAACTGGAAATCAATACTAGAACTGGTGCTGAGGTCAATGTTGTCTTGAGCTTCAGAAAGCTTGCCTCACACTCGTCAGATCATCAGAACGGGGCATTCTTCTGAGTCAATCTAGTCAGAGGAGCTGCAATGGATGAAAAACCCTCCACAAATCGGCGATAATAACTTGCTAGACCCAAGAAGCTCTTGATCTATGTAGCTGAAGTAGGGCGTGGCCAACTCTGAATTGCCTCAATTTTCTTGGGATCCACCTTGATACCCTCTCCGGATACCACGTGTCCCAAAAATACCACATAATCTAACCAAAACTCACATTTGGTGAACTTAGCATACAACTTCTGTTCTCGCAAGGTCTGGAGCACAACTCTCAAATGTTGCCCGTGCTCCCCCATGCTACGTGAGTAAATCAGAATGTCATCAATGAAGACAATGACAAAAGAATCAATATAAGGCCTGAACACCCTGTTCATCAAACCCATAAATGTTGTTGGGGCATTAGTCAAGCCAAAGGACATCACTAGGAACTCATAATGACCATATCTCGTACGAAAGGCAGTCTTCGGAACATCCGAGTCCCGAATCTTTAGCTGATAGTACCTCGATCTCAAGTCAATCTTAGAAAACACCCAAGCACCCTGCAACTGGTCAAACAAAGCATCGATACGCGGCAACAAGTACTTGTTCTTGATGGTGAACTTGTTCAACTGCGGTAGTCAATACACATCCGCATAGTCCAATCCTTCTTCTTCATAAATAACAATGGAGCACCCCAAGGCGATACACTCGGTCTGATAAACCCCTTAGCCAACAACTCCTCAAGTTGTTCTTTCAATTCCTTCAATTCCGTCGGAGCCATACGGTATGGGGGAACAGATATAGGCTGGGTGACTGGAGCTAAGTCAATGCAAAAATTAATGTCACGATCCGGTGGCATGACTGGAAGGTCTGAATTGGAATACATCAGCAAACTCTCGAACTACTGGTACTGAATCAATCGTCGGGGACTCAGAGGTGGTGTCCCGCACATAACGAGATAATCCAAACAACCCTTCTCGACCATACCTCGAGCCTTGAGGAAAGAAATAACTCGACTAGGTGCACTAACTGAGGAACATCTCTACTCCAATCTCGGCAACTCTGGCATGGCTAGAGTAACAGTCTTGGCATGGTAATATAGAATGGCATGATAGGGAGATAGCCAATCCATGCCCAAGATGACCACAAAATCAACTATATCAAGCAACAGGAGGTCCGCTCTGGTCTCGAACCCACAGAATGTAACCACACAGGACCGATATATCTGGTCCACAACCACAGAATCGCCCACGGGAGTGGACACATAAACATGAGTACCCAAAGACTCACGAGGAATATCCAGGAAATGAGAAAATAAGGCCGATACATATGAATAAGTGGACCCTGGATCAAATAATACCGATGCATCCCTACCGCATACTGAAATAGTACATTTGATCACGACATCTGAGGCCATTGCATCTGGTCTGGCCGGGAAAGCATAGAATCTAGTTGGAGCGCCAAATGATTGACCTCCAACTAAATGGACAGGAGCTGGCTGGGCTCCCCCTACCTGGCCTCCACCTCTAGGACGACCCCTGCCAGCCTGGCCTCCACCTCTGGGTGGCTGGACCGCCGGTGCTGAAATCATGGACTGGTGACCCTACTGCTCTGCCTTGCCCCGAAGCCTAGGACAATGCTTTTTCATATGACCTGGACCCCCACACTCATAACAACATCTCGGCACCATAGCCTGCTGACCGAAAGAAGAACCCTGAATAACTGGAGGACGGTATGAGCTCTTTAGCATAGCACTAAAGTAAGGGCTGGAAGACCCCTGATGACCAGAATACCCACTGGAGGAACCCAGAATAGCTGGAGGGCGATAATAACTATTCGGCATAGTAAGGCCTCGTCGGAGCACTAATAACTAGGGATTATACTTCATTTTATGCTCCTTCTTGCTTAAGTTTTGGTTTAAATTGTATACAAAATAGTACCAAAGGCTTACGTGTTGTACTTGTTTGCAGGGTTTTGTCAAAAAAGTGACAAATAGTCAAAACCAGCTCAAAAAGGAGTGAAACATGCAAAAGTACCAAGAACAAGTTCAAGCATAGTCCAACAGACCAGTGAGGTCCGCAATCCATTTAGTGCGGACCGTAGTGAAGAGATTCAGAGGGGCGAATTTTGGAAGCTAAAGCATTGCGGCCGCAAAACCATTTTGTGCGGTCCGCAATGGGTTCAACGCGGCCGCAAAACCATTTTGTGCAGACCGCACTATTGAGTTTCAGAGAGATGGAATTTTTGGAGATCAAGGCCAAAGAGGTCCGCACTCCATTTTGTGCAGCCGCAACAGAGCCACCGCGGCCAAGTTCAAAAATCAGATTTTCAAAGCGTAAGAGCCTCAAGCGGCCGCACTCCACTTTTGTGTGGTCCGCAATAATCCTGCAGGGGTATTTTTGTCCAAAAAAATCGGCCTAGTATAAATATTTTATTTTCCCATTTTTAGGGAAGCTTTTGTACTCCACTCTGAACAGGAGCTCATGAACGATTTTCTTACACCATTTTGAGTAATTTTAGAAGTGTTTTATCATTGAATCTTCAAATATTAGTTTGTAATTAAATTATATGGGTTATTCTTCATCTATTTCTTTGTTTTCTTTTATTATCATGAGCAGCTAGACCCATTTGCTAGGGTTGTGGCTCAACCCTAGTGTGGGTATTTGATGGGTCTTTTGATTTAAGGTTTAGATGTTTATGGGTAGTTGATATTTGGACTGATTTGTGTTTTCCATGTTAAATTAGTGGTTGCAAACACTAATTGGTGCCTATTTGACTTGGGTTCTTCTTGAGAAAGAGAACTTGAGTCTAGGAAAATCAGTCCAACAAGGAATTGGGATGTAACCAAGAGATTGATAGTCTCAATTAACGGGTTAAACCTAGAGATAGTAATACCCTACTTGAGCCTAAATTGCTTGCACAAATTTGACACTCAATTGGTCTCGAGAGAGTCAATTAGGGCAAAGTCACTCGAGCTACCGAGAGGTATAGAGTGAGTACTTCCGTGCGTTGACTATATCACAATCCCAAACATAACGTCTTTGCCTTAGGTTTTAGATCCCGTTAAGTATTCACCTAGAAGAAAGTCATAGCCCTAGTCCCTTTTATCTATTAAGAAAACACGCAAAAAGATATTAGTTAGTTAATTAGCAAATTCAATTAGTTTAAACCATAGTTCAAGTATCAAACCAAATTTATGAGAAGTGCAATTAAAAGCACAACACACTACTAGATCACTTAGGAACTCAACTCCCACATTAGTAACTCCATGTGGATTCGATCCCGACCCGTTCGGGTAAAAGCTGCATTGACCCCTGCCTTGCTACTATCTAGTGGTGTAGGTGGGCGCCGATCACTTTTTGGCGCCGTTGCCGGGGAGTTATACGGTGTTGATTATCTACATGAATAGTGGTGTTAAGTGTTTTTCTTTCCTTTTTCTGTTAACGTGTGTGTTGAATCAATTCAGGTTCTAATGGCGGATCCTTTAGGAAACATTATTCCGGGGGAGGAGGTGTATGACAATGGAGAAGATGAACTAAACCAAGTACCACCTCCTAGACGGGGCTGGCAGGCCAATGTTAATGAGGATATTGCAGACCCTCCCCTGCCTCCTCATCCGAGAGTTTCCCCTCGGGTACTTCCAAACGAGGGGTACACGAGTGCTATTGTCCCGCCTAGGATCCGGGCAAGGAACTTCCAAATCACAAATGTGATGCTGACACTCTTGGAGCAGCGGGGATATTTCACCAGAGCCGCCCACCAAAATGCTTACAAGCATCTAAAAGGCTTCGTAGATACATGCTGGGGAAGTAAGAAGACGAATGTCTCAAAAGATGCCTTGAGGCTTCGGTTATTTCCCTTCTCTCTTTGAGGGAGGGCACTTGATTGGCTGGAGCGACTTCCCAACCACTCCATATCCACATGGGATGAGCTAGCAGGCAAGTTCATTGTAAAATTCTTCTCTCCTAGTCACATGGCAGCACTTAGAGATGAAATATTGACTTTCAAACAAGATCCAAATGAGCCTTTGCATGAGATTTGGGAGCGCTACCGGACCATGGTAAAGGAGTGTCCAAACAATGACATGACTAAGGCCATGATACAACAGACCTTTTACCGAGGCATAAATACCACCAATCAGTGTGTGGTCAATCAATTGGCTGAGGGCAACTTCATGAAGCTACCATACAATGAGGCATGTGAGGTCTTAGATGAAATGGCTGACACTTCGTCAGCATGGCAAAGTAGAGCAAATGTGCCTCAGGGTGATTAAAGTGTTAATGGTCTTCAAAACGAACTTCAAGAACATAGACAAGCAATTGCCGAGCTCACTACCACTATGAATCAACTTTCCAAGGCACAACTTCAACAATTACAAGGGCCAAAGCAAGTAAATGCCATGGAGGGAGTGAATGTTTTGGTGAACAAGAGAAGACCTAGGATAAATCCAATGCAAAACAACAATGTTCAAGGTGACCAAGGATCAAGTGGGTATAGTCAAGAAGAGTCATATGATGATCAAGATGAGGATGTCATGTATGCTAATAATTACCAAGGTCAAGGGAACAACCAAGACAACAATCAAAATTGGAGAAATCAAAGGCAACGCAATTGGAACAATAACAACAACTCAAGCAATTGGGGGAACAACAATGATAACAATTGGAGCGGAGGAAACAATAACAACAATTGGGGTGGAAACGATAACCGGGGGTCGGGCTTTCAAAGGCCCCCGATGTGCCAACAACCCAACAATCCACCCCTTATAAAGCTCAAGGTCAAATATCCTCAAGTAATGACATGGGAAGAATTGAACAAATGTTCAAGAAAATGATGGAGCGCAATGCGGACTCCGATGCTCAATTGGCCTCCCACAACACCTCCATTAGAAATCTTGAAGTGCAAATGGGCCAAATTTCTCACGCCTTGAACACACGCCCAAAAGGAGCACTATCAAGTGATATGGTGGTGAACCCCAAGGGTGGGAACAACAACAACAATATTGGTCACGCCATGGCGGTAACCACAAGAAGTGGAAGAGGAGGTGAGGCTAGTTCTTCAAAACAAAAGAGAATTGTTGGTGATGATGATGAATTGCCAAATGATGAGGTTCTGATTGTGGTTGAGCAAGTGGTGGAAAAGCCGACAACTAGTGAGGTAAGGATTGATATTCATGACCAAGGAGAGGAATTGCAAAGTGACATGAACCCGTCTAGGGAACACGTAATTGACATGCAGGAACCGGTGGTCACAAAAGCCAAGGCACCATTGTCTAGGCCTCCTCCTCCTTATCCTCAAAGGTTGGAAAATCAAAAGCAAGAGAATCAATTTAAGAAATTTATCGACATGATGAAGGGCTTATCCATAAATGTTCCGTTGGTTGAAGCTTTAGAGCAAATGCCCGGGTATGCCAAGTTCATGAAGGACTTGGTCACAAAGAAAAGGTCAATGGAGTGTGAAACTATAAAGACGACTTTCCAAGTGAGTTCCATAGTGCATTCAATGGAACCCAAGCTTGAAGACCCCAGTGCATTCACCATTCCTTGTAAAATTGGGAGTGCGGATTTCGCCAAAGCATTGTGTGACCTCGGAGATAGCATAAACTTGATGCCATATTCGGTCTTTAAAACTTTAGGGATAGGTCAACCTCAGTCTACTTCCATGCGTCTTCAAATGGCGGATCGATCTATGAAAAGGCCTTTAGGAATCATTGATAATGTTTTGGTGCGGGTTGACAAGTTCATCTTGCCCGCGGATTTTGTTATCTTGGATTGTGAGGTGGATTACAAAGTCCCTATCATTTTGGGAAGGCCCTTACTTGCAACGGGGAAGGCCTTAGTTGACGTGGAGGCCGGTGATCTCACTTTCCGGGTGGGCGATGAAAAGGTTGTGTTCCACGTGTGCAAGTCAATGAAGCAGCCCAATAGCACGGAAGTATGTTCTTTCATGGACCTTGTCACCGAGGTCATTATTGATGAAACAAGATCAATGATAAATGTTGATGATCCCGTGGAGGCAACTTTATTGAACTATGATGATATTATGGTGGATGGTTTGATCGAGAGTACCAATGCTCTACAAGGCATGGGTTCTTACTCATATGGTCCTCGAAAGTTATCCTTAGATTTGGAGAATCGGAAAACTCCTCCGACAAAGCCTTCAATTGAAGAGCCACCTACATTGGATTGAATCCACTTCCACCACACCTCAGGTATGAATATCTTGGTCCTTCTCGTACTTTACATGTTATACTTTCATCTTGCCTAACCAAATTGCAAGTAGACTCTACTCTCAAAGTGCTAAAAGGGAGGAAGAAGGCCATATGATGGACACTTGCTGATATTGGGGGAATAAGCCCCGCATTTTGTATGCACAAAATCATTCTTGAGGGTAGAGCAACGCCTTCCGTAGAACGTCAACGGAGGTTAAATGAAACAAAGCAAGAAGTCGTGAAAAAAGGAATAATCAAGTGGACTTTCTTGGACCAAATGCCTGATAGACTTGCCCGGTTGAAGTGGTATTGGTTACACCCTCTAGATATTTTTCGTGTGAATAGGCACCGGGTCAAACAGTATCTTGAAAAAAATTGAATATAGCCACGTGGTGGCTTTGATGAAACTCCTTTGAACTTGGTAACCTGCGTCGTGCCGCGACGTTAAATCAGACGCTTCTTGGGAGGCAACCCATGTGTTTTTCTTTTTGTTTTTCTTTGATTTTCTTTGTAGTATAGGATTTGTTTTTGGACTAACTGGTTGTGGGATGTTTTAGGATTGTTTTGATGCAGAGCACAAGACTAAGTTGGAAAAATGAGCTCTCTGAAGTTTGCCACCGCGGCCGCAATATAATTTTGTGCGGTCCGCGGTGGACCACTGTGGCCGCACTGCATTTTTTGCGGTCTGCAATGGACATATGCCCAGTACCAAGTCAATCTGAGTACCGCGGACCGCGGTTATTTTGTGCGGTCCGCGGTGGGGTAGGTGAAGTGGGTCCCAGGCCTTTTTCTATAAATAAGGCCTCAAGCCCTCATTTTACACTTTACGCTCTTTGAACACTCAACAGTAGGATAAAAATCACTGTTTCTCCTCCCTTTTCAATTCAACTGCTACATCTCATTCATCTACACTGCATCCTACATCTGGTAATGTTAATTTTGTTTTCTTAATTGTTTAACTTTGTATTTTCTTTTTAAAATAGTAGTTTTTCTTCTTTTTCTTCCCTTTTCTTTAAATCAATGCTAGGGTTTGCTTAATAGTAGTTAAAATAGGACTAATTAGTTGCAATACACTGATCAAACACCTAGGGTATCAATAATATGTGATGTAGGCTTAAATTAAGACGTGAAATTGAAACCCTAGGTTGTGCTTTTGTGAGGTCCGCGATGGATTTGTGCGGACCACAGTACTAGAAACTCAAAAAGGCCTCAGTTGAGTACCGCGACCGTGGTGGATTTTTTACGGTCTGCGGTACCTTAATGCGGACCGCAATACCATTTTGTGCGGTCCGCGGTGGCCTTCTTCAAAGAGTGGTTAGTCTGAACCCCACCTCTGTGCGGACTGCGGTGCATTTTGTGCGGTCCGCGGTGGCATTCTTCAGAGAGTGGGTAGTCTGAACCCCACCTCTGTGCGGACCGCGGTGCATTTTGTGCAGTCCGCAGTGAACTTCTTCAAAGAGTGAGTAGTCTGAACCCCACCTATGTGCGGATCGCAGTGCATTTTGTGCGGACCGCGATGCATCTTGTGCGGTCTGCGATCCCTTCTTTGCGGCCGCACTTCATTTTGTGCGGTCCACATTCTGCAGATTCTGCACATCCACCTTCAATTACATGCTACCTTTTTCTTTACTGATCCATATACTGCTTTGATACTAACAAACTTAAACTGAATTCCACTTGCATAAAATGGTTCAATCACGAGGTGGCGGTCGAAAACAAAGCGGAAGAGGAGAGTCCTCCTAGGGGAGAGTCAAAGGAATGATCAAACTGGCCCCCAAGTCCGGCAAGCTATAAAAGCCACCAGAAAAACAATCAAAGCCATGGATAGAGCTGCTTCCAATTCAGTAAGCGAGTATGCACCCTCCGGGGAGGCATCTGATTCAGGGTCCGTGCCGGAGTATGTACCAGATTTTCCGTAGAGGTTGAGATTGAGGGATTCACCTCCGGGCTCCCCTCCTGCCCAAGCATCAGCACAAAGATCTTCTGAGTCGTCTGAGGGCTCAGTTGTAGGAAGTTCCAATGAATACTCTACCTCACCCACAACTTCATTATCGGGGGAGCACTCCGAAGAAGAAGAAGAAGGGGGTGAACCCCAAGTAAGGGGAGTATAAAGAACAAGACAACCAGAAGCATGGCAGGATAGGTTTGTGAGTGAACCATCCTTTCACAAATTCCGGGAATGGTGGCCCGAAAGGAATTTGATACCGGAGCGAAAGTTCATCACAAGGGATCTTCTTCCTCACAACCCCAATGTGCTGAAACAGTTCAAAGAAAGAAAGGGTTGGGACTACTTCAATTTCCAAGTGGTGGAGGCCAATGAGCACCTAGTCAAGGAGTTCTACACTGATATTGCTTATGTCAAAAGGGACTCCAAAGTGACTAAGGTGCGGAATCTGACAGTGACATTTGATGGGAAATCAATCAATGAATACCCTGACTTCTATGAGGAGGATGAGCCACTGTACTTGGAGAAGTTAAATTTGGGGGAGGATGCCCGTCCATGGCTAGCAGAGCATTTGGCAATCCTGGGCACCACTCCAGAATAGTTACAAGCAGGGATAAAAATTCTGAGGCGCACCCTGAACTTTGAAGCAAAAGGGTGGGAGACATTTGTGTGTAGCAGGCTAGACCCCACTACTCACGAAAACTCCCTTCCTCTCAGGCGAGCTGTATTGGTGGCATCAATCATGGCAGGGTACCCGATCAACGTCGGGAATGTGATGTCCCGGGTGATTACAAGGGTGGTGAACGAAAGTGATAGATTCTACCCATTCCAAATTTCTTGACTATGCATTTTAAGTATCAAGGGGTAGAGGGTAGGAAGTTTGATGTGAAGGGTAAATCCCAGAGCTCCATTTTCCTGGTATAGCCTACAGGGTGATGAAAACCCTAAGAGCAAGAACTACAAGGGAAAATCCACTGCTTCTACTGGCCAGTCTGAAGAGCCAGTGGTAGTAGTGGCTCTGACACAGCCTACCTCAGCCACCCCAGACACTGCTCCAGGACCCTCCACTTTGACAGGTCCATCCATTCCCTCATCTACTGCATATCCATTGACTGCCCACCGATTGAGCCAGACCCTCGCCAGTATCAACAACTGGATGCAGGGAGCTACTTCTAAGATGTCTGTACTTTCTACATCGGTGGCAGCCCAGTCTGCACCTCCTCAGCCACAGGTCCCACAGTCAGTCGAGGACACTCTCAAGGAGCTTTTGGACAACCAGAAGATGCTCCTAAAGAACCAAAAGTTGATCTTGGACGTTGTTGGTACTCATGAAAAGGCACTGAAGGATCTTGACAAAGAGACAAAGAAGTTGAGAAAGACCCGTGCCTCCAGGGAGTCAGTGAAGAAGTTGAGAGAGGAGGTAGATAAGATGAAGGCGGACCACATGCCCTTGGACCTGTTATTGCATGATCCAGCCCCAGTAGTCCAGACTGAGCCAGAGCAGGAGATAGAGAGGCCACCAAAGCGGAAGAGGATGATGCCCCGCACTGTTGATGCTGTCATTGAGTTGGCGGACCCGTAAGGAGAGTCCTCTACCCAGCCCCAGATGTCAGTTCAGGAGCAGCCCCAGAGTCTAACACAGTTCCAGGTCCCCGAGGAGACACAGGTTACTGGGAGCAGTTCACAGGTTCCCAAGCAGTCCACAGACCCAGGGACCCATACTCAGGATCCTATGCCGACAGAGGGCCTATAGGGAGTTTTTCTTTACTCTTTCTCCTTATTTTTGAGTTATTCTTTGGTCAGTTAGCATTGAGGACAATGTTAGCTCTCATTTGAGGGGGTAGCCCTATTTGGATTTGGATGACTGTATATATTTGATACTATTTTATTTTTATTATTCTTTCTTTTTGCTTTTGGTATGTACATAAATTTACAATTCTAGTTTACTTTTCGTATTTTCGTTGGTCTGTATATAAAGTTACTTTATGATGTATATATGCATTCCCCTTTATGTATATTCGATTAATTCCCTCTTGTATATATTATTCTACTTTCCGCATTTTACGTCCCGCATTTTTCTTGTCATAACTTCTTATTTTACTTTCATAGCTTCTTATTTTAAATTTTCGCGTGCAATAAACCTTTGGTTTTCTTAATGCCACGGTTCTTTCCAAAGGTGGAATTTGTGTGAACCGGGTGGCTCTTCCCGAGGATGGATGGTGTGACAACCTTCTTAAGGGTTTGAGTTTGTTTTTCTTTTTGCTTTTTTTGTGTGTAAATAGTAGCTAGTGAGTAATTGTGCCTCAAGCAAAGCTTCACTTGGGCCTAACACATTTGCCTTTGATCATATGGTCAAAAACAAATTATTGTGTATAGGATGGTGAAAGTTGTGACCTTGAGACTCTTGTGTTGGCCGATAATCATCAAGTAGTTTTTCGGGATCATTGTGTTGCTCAAATCTTAGCTAAGGTCGTTGTGGGCCCCCGACTCTGTTTCTTCAGCAATCCCATAGCTTGTGTGGTGAGAATTTGAATTGCAAGTCCAAGTCCCGAGCCATTAGTCTAGAACTTGCCCTGAATGTTTGTCTAGGCGAAATCATAAGTGTAGTTTGACTTGATACGTGATTGTAGGCTCTCCTTGACCCGAATGATATCTTGAAAGCTTCCATAGCCTACCAATGATAATGTCCCTAGTTACCCTTTTTGAGCCTTAGACCTTTTTCTTTCAAAAACCACGATACAAGCCTTTACCCGTTCAAAAAGACCCTCTCTTTGCACACTATCTTTCCTTAGCACAAGGCAAAAGCATAAGTTTGGGGGGGAGACGAGGAATGCAACAAAGTGGAAAAAAGGTACAAAATGAAGAAAAGGAAAGGCAATGAAAAAGAAAGAAAATCAAAAAGTCAAAAAGAATGACCACTTTAGAAGAAATAAAGGGAATCAATGAAAGAAAAAAGATGAAAGGGTGTGGAACGCTTAGAAAGGAGAAAAACGTTTGAAACGAACAAGAAAGAATGACAGTGTGTCTCTCTAACCCCTCAGAAAGAATTTAATGACACAAAAAAAAGTCAAGAGAATGTATGTCAAAACGAAGCAAATGAAGTGCTTAAGGGAAGACGGAACCTACTTAGACCAAATATTTTCTACCTTGAACCAAAAGCCTTCGCTATCTCTCCACAAAAGCCCCATATGATCTTGAGTTGAATGAAGCTTACATTAGTGGTGACTTACATAAGGGGCAAGCTTATGGTACTTAGAGCCGGACTTGAGACCTTTCCTTGAGAGAGATGAATGTGCTTCCAATATCCTTGTTCTGAGTGCTACAATCTAAAAGCGAGGATTTCTTAGGGAGAGTTGAGGAGTATGAGTTTGGGTTCCACAATGACCAAAGTAGTAGAAAGAGTTTCTTTGATAGGTTGAGTCAACTCTTGATGCTCTTGTGTCACACTAAAATCCATGGTGCTAAAAATTCAAATGTTGTTAATGATTCATTTGAATTGAGGGCAATTGATAGTCCCAATTGATGCTAGAAGAGGTTACTTTAGGATAACTGAATTTTCTTGGAGTTATTCTTTAGATGTGGGGCTTATTCTGTTTGCTTGAGGACAAGCAAAAGCTTAAGTTTGGGGGAGTTGATAACTAGGGATTATACTTCATTTTACACTCCTTATTGCTTAAGTTTTGGTTTAAATTGTATACAAAATAGTCCCAAAGGCTTACGTGTTGTACTTGTTTGCAGTGTTTTGTTAAAAAGGTGAAAAATAGTCAAAACCAGCTCAAAAATGAGTGAAACATGCACAAGTACCAAGAACAAGTCCAAGCACAGTCCAACAGACCAGTGCAGTCCGCAATCCATTTAGTGCGGACCGTAGTGAAGATATTCAGAGATGCGAATTTTGGAAGCTAAAGCATTGCGGCCACAAAACCATTTTGTGCGGTCCGCAATGGGTTCAACGCGGCCGCAAAACCATTTTGTGCGGACCGCACTAATAAGTTTCAGAGAGATGGAATTTTTGGAGATCAAGGCCAAAGAGGTCCGCACTTCATTTTGTGCGGTCGCGGTGCATTTTATGCGGCCCGCGGTGGCCAAGTTCAGAAAGCAGATTTTCAAAGCCTAAGAGCCTCAACGCAGCCGCACTCCATTTTTGTGCGGTCTGCAATAACCCCACAGGGGTATTTTTATCCAGAAAATTCGGCCTAGTATAAATATTTTCTTTTCCCATTTTTAGGGAAGCTTTTGTACTCCACTCTGAACAGGAGCTCGTGAATGATTGTTTTACACCATTTTGAGTAATTTTAGAAGTGTTTTATCATTGAATCTTCAAATATTAGTTTGTAATTAAATTATATGGGTTATTCTACATCTATTTCCTTGTTTTCTTTTATTATCATGAGCAGCTAGACCCATTTGCTAGGGTTGTGGCTTAACCCTAGTGTGGGTATTTGATGGGTCTTTTGATTTAAGGTTTAGATGTTTATGGGTAGTTGATATTTGGACTGATTTGTGTTTTCCATGTTAAATTAGTGGTTGCAAACACTAATTGGTGCCTATTTGACTTGGGTTCTTCTTGAGAAAGAGAACTTGATTCTAGGAAAATCAGTCCAACAAGGAATTGGGATGTAACCAAGAGATTGATAGTCCCAATTAACGGGTTAAACCTAGAGATAGTAATTACCCTACTTGAGCCTAAATTGCTTGCACAAATTTGACACTCAATTGGTCTCGAGAGAGTCAATTAGGGCAAAGTCACTCGAGATACCGAGAGGTATATAGTGAGTACTTACGTGCATTGGCTATATCACAATCCCCAACATAACGTCTTTGCCTTAGGTTTTAGATCTCGTTAAGTATTCACCTAGGAGAAAGTCATAGCCCTAGTCCCTTTTATCTATTAAGAAAACACGCAAAAAGATTTTAGTTAGTTAATTAGCAAATTCAATTAGCTTAAACCATAGTTCAAGTATCAAACCAAAATTATGAGAAGTGCAATTAAAAGCACAACACACTACTAGATCACTTAGGAACTCAACTCCCACATTAGTAAATCCCTGTGGATTCGATCTCGACCCGTTCGGGTAAAAACTGCATTGACCCATGCCATGCTACTATCTAGTGGTGTAGGTAGGGGCCGATCAAGTACCTCGAGGAGGTGGTGGGGGTGATGAAAATGGGGGCCTACTAGGCTGGCCCCTACCAAACTGTCGCCTGCCCCTGGCTGGAGCACTTCTGAAATCCCTAGAAAATCTAGCTCTCTTATCCTGCTGCCTCTTCTCTCTGCTCCTCGACCTATAACCCTCGATCCTGCGAGCAATATCTACCACAAGCTGATAAGGACTCCCCATATCCACCTCTCGGGCCATGTTGGCCCTAATACTTGAGTGCAACCCAGCTACAAATCTTCGCACTCTCTTTGCGTCAATAGGAAGTATCATAAGTGCATGACGAGATAACTCAGAAAACCTAGCCTCTTAGTCGGTCACTGACATCTAACCCTGCTCCAGCTGCTCAAACTGATACCGCAACTCTTCCCTCTCAGAGGGTGGAATATACATGTCCAAAAACAACTGAGTGAACTGCTCCCAAGTGATGGGAGGAGAATCTGCCAGTCTACCAAGAATGTAGGACTGCCACCATCTACGGGCCCTGCCCTCTAGCTGAAAAGTAGTGAAGTCAACTCCATGGGACTCCAGTATCCTCATGTTGTGAAGTTTGTCCCTGCACCTATCAATAAAGTATCGGTCATCCTCATGACGGTCGCCTCTGAAGACATGAGGGTGCAGTCTGGTCCATCTGTCTAATAACTTCTGCGGATCATCGTCTGCAGCTGGTCTAACCTCAGGTATTGCTGCTACTGGCTGGACCCCACCCACGGGCAGTGTATCCGGTGTCTGATATTATGTTGTTGCATGTCTTGCGGCCTAGGCAGTTGGGGTCTGTGCTCCCCCTCCCTCCTGAGATGTGGCAGGATCCGTTGGAAATAAACCAGCATGAGTCATGGTGTCCATGAACCGCATCATACGGCCCATGACCTCCTGAACTCTCGGCGCCCTCATGAAGTCCAACGGGGCAGGATCTGTTGGGGGCACCTCACCCTGCTCCTTAGTGATGGGATCCTCTATTGGATCCGCTGGCGGTGCAACTGGAACAGCTCTGGGACACCCTCGTCCCCTACCTCGGGTCAGTGACCTCCCTCGACCTCTACCACGGCCTCGGATAACGGGGGTAGCGGCCCTTCCCGGGTCCGGAACATCGACTGCGCGCGTCCTCACCATCTGTGGGAGAATAGAAGAGTGAGATTTAGTATACCATAAACTGCATGTTAGAAGATGAATAAAAAGAGGTTTCCTAAACCCTATCGCCTACCGAAGATAAATACAAACATCTCCGTACTGATCCGCAAAACTCTATTGGGTATGCCCGTAACTTGTGAGACCTACATGAACCTAGAGCTCTGATACCATACTTTCACGACCCGAATCCTAATACAGGTCGCAATGTCGCCCAACACCGTAGGCAGGCAAGCCAACATCAATCTACTAGTGAGTTTCATTTGATTTACCAAAACATTTTCCATCACTTACTCGATTAATATTGAAAACATTAGGTAAAAGTGAGTAACTTAGGAAATTTAAACAGGAATAACCATAAGAGTCATAAATTAATATTTACATCCCAAAAATCATGTCTACTAACGAGAGTGCCAGGAACTAGTGTCACAAGTCTACATGCATACTAGTAGAGTAAAAACAAAAGAAGTAATAGATTGTCCTACTGTCTGAAAAGGAATAGACAGAATAACAAAAGAAGACTCCATAGTGCTGCCGAGTGTCGTCAAGAGGAGCAACTCACCATGAAGTCTGGCCAGGTATATATCAGGGACGAACTCCGTACTGATACCCAGATGCACCTACCTCATAACCTGTATAATTAAGTACAGAGAGTAGCATGAGTACATTCATAACCTCAAGCCTACTTTTTGGGTCAAGAACACGCCATAAACTCCAAATTCGTCGCCCAAGGACTCGAAACTAGCCAAATATTACATAAATAAATCAATCTATACTCAAAAGTCTGAAATTCCCCTATTTAAATGGTTATTTCAACCTAAAGTGTAAAATCCCAAAATACCCCCCGGGACCACATGCTCGGATTCCGAAAAATTTCAAGGAAAACAATCACCCATAACCTAAGGATCAATATTATATAGTTTTTGCATAATTCCATAATTAATTCCTTGGTAATTTATCATTTTTATCAAAACCCTAGGTTTTACGCTAAACCAATGATTCCTACTAATTTAATGTGTTAATCTACCCAAAAAATCAAGTATTAAACTCATTTTATGGCAGGAATTACTTACCTTACAGCTACTAGGTCGAATCTCTTCTTTGCAAGCTCTCAAAATTGTCCAAAATGAAGAAAAATGGCTAAAAAAGAGACTAAGTCTCAATTTTAATGTTACTGCCGAGCTGCCCCCTTCTATGCGAACGCGGTTGGGGCAGTGCGACCGCGTTCGCGAAGGCTAAGGCCCAGGCCCTCTAAGGGCCCTTCTATGCGAATGCGGATGGGGACATGCGAACGCGAAGGCTAGATGGGCTAGACCTACGTGAACGCGATAGGGAGGGGTGCGAACGCAGAGAGTAAAGCTTAGCCGGCCCACTGACTTACCCTATGCGAACGCATGCAAGCTTGTGCGAACGCATAGGGTATTTTTCCACCCCTGCCAACTCCTTCTATGTGAACGCGTGCGTACACTCGCGAACGCATAGAAGGAAACCAGACTAAGAAAATCTGGTGTTTAGCATTTAGCTTTGAGGGGTCCGAAACTCACTCAAGCCCCCCGGGACCCCGTCCAAAGGCACTGATAAATCTGTATTCATGACATGGACTCGCTCGAATTCTCGGAACGCGAAAAAAGAACAACGAAACTAAGAATCCGACCCCAAAACCAAATTGAATCAAACTTTGAACTTCAAGTTCTAGAATTCGCTTTCAACACGCCAAACCTACCTATACTACCCGGAATGACACCAAATTTTGCGAGCAAGTCATAAATGACATAACGGAACTATTCACGATTTCGGAATTCCGTTTGGACCCCGATAACACAAAACCACATTCCAAACCTCAATTTGAACTTAAGAAAATTCTTATTTCACTATTTGGCGCCGAAACGCTCCCGGGTGATCCAAAACCCGTTCCGAACATACGCCCAAATCTGAAATCATCATACGAACCTAACAGAACCTTCGAATCTCGATTTCGAGGTCGTTACTAAAAATATTGACCGGAGTAAAACTTGGCCTTTAAGACCAACCTTAACGAACTAAGTGTTCCTATACCCCTCTAAACTCCTCCAAACCTCGAACCACTTGTTCCCGCAAGTCATAAATCAGTAAAAGCAACAACGAAAAGTCTCATATAGGGGCACGGGATTCTAGAACGCAAAACGACCGGTCGGATCGTTACATGAAATACTTGCAAGACCAATTTGGATGTATTCCAGATTAGTTTACAGACAGATTGGTATGCTTTTTATTCTAGAAAATTATTAATATAGATGACACTTGTAGTTTTTTATTGTATTCTCTGATAAATATTCGAATATAGTGGGGATATAATACCATGGCAAAATACATATGTTACCCCCTGAACTATGGACCAAATCCCTATTACACACTTTCTGACCACAAAAATTATCTCATACGCTCAACCTTTCCAAAGTGTGTCTAATACACACCTATTTTGCTATGTGGCTCGCGCGTGCTTAACAAGAAAAAATGAGCGCGTAAAATTTATAAATATTTTTTTGAAATCCATATTTTAGTGCCACGTGTCAAAATAATAGTAACGTTTTCCTTATTTCAAATTTTATTAAATTTAAAAAGCTTCTAAGCATCTCTTTTATCTCGGTCTTCCCCAAACTACCAAGAAACCCCCCCCCCTGGTCTTCTCCATACTCCCTTCATGTTTCGTTCTTTCTATGCCATTTATAAAATCCACCAAAATTCATGATGAATAATTTAATGAAGGTGCTGTAAATTTTTCTTAAAATTGCCTTCCAAACCTCTCGAGCTTCATTTTCTATCAATTAAACCCACCTAAACATTTAATCTATACAAAATAATCTTTTGTATTTTATAGGAATTGACTGAAAGGATAAAATCCCCAACTCAGTTTATGTCATATAAGGGAAGATTTGAGATTTTATCCACGCTGAAGTTGTTTAATTCATGAAAACGAGATTTATTTAATTAATAAAAATAAAAAACTTACTTTGATATGCTTTGTTTAATTGTGGTATGAGATCTGAAAATGGAGGAGGAAAACTCATTCTTGGCAATGACTTTTTGCGTGAAGGTTAAGAAGCAATGGCAATGACTTTTTCCCGGTGGTGTCAACGGTGGCGGAAGGCAAAAGAAAATGGAGATGTTAGAAGATTTTTTAAATTGGGGGTATAAGAGTAATTTTAAATATTTTCTCTTAAAAAATAATAATGACAGGTGTCATGGTCTTATTGGTGCGTGACATTCCGCATATTTTTATTAAACTGGTAAAAAAATGTGTGTATTAGACACGCGCTGAAAAGGAGTGTCTAAGATAATTTTCGTGCTTAGAAAGTGTGTAACAAGGATTTGATACATAATTCAGGGGGTAACTTATGTATTTTGCTAATACCATTGATATCAAATTTTCAATTTGATGTTTGTGTTTTACATCGACTGGAGGTTAAAATGAATATTATAGCACGAAATCTTTTGTATGTTAAATGGAGCAACTTAATAAGTTATAATTTATAATTTTATGTAAATTATTAAAATAAATTAATTGTAAATTGTGATCCCCAGTATCATTCTCTATCCATGACTAACTAGATATAATAATGATTATTTATTTATTAAAAATTAACTAAACACCAACAAACAATAATTTTAATAAAATTACAATTTTGGGCTTGTTGCGGGCCTTTCCTCATCTAGTATGATTTAAAAAGAAGAAAGTCATCTCATGTGATCTTTTGATTAATACTAGTTCATATCCATAACAAGTGACTTTTTGATCTTTGGCACATTCCATAAGAAACACTAACTCTTAATAAAAAAATATTTTGACTAAATTACCATTAATTAAAATTTACATATTATTAACTTGACGCATTGAAATAAATAGAGTTAAATTTTGAAAAAAATAAAATTAATTCCTTTTTTATTATGTAAAAGGTCACTTACTCCATCCGTTCACTTTTATTTGTTCACTATACTAATAATATATTTTTATTTTACTTGTCCGCTATACTATATCAAGAGTAAAACAATATTATTTTTCTGTTTTACCCTTATCATTAACTACTCATTTCACAAATTGTTTCCCAAGATTTTTGGAAATGCTATCATTGTTATGGATAAAATTGAAAAATATATATTTCATTTATTGTTTCTTAAGGAAAAGTTCAAAGAGAACAACTAAAAGTGAACGGAGGGAGTATTTTGGACCAAAATAAAAATGCCAAAAAGTTACTTATTATAGACCGAAGAGAGCAGTATATACTTTAATAAAGTAATTACACTTGACAATGTTGTATTGCTCTCACATTACTTTGAAATTCTGTAGTGCTCTTTGACAATATTAAATATAATCATGTTCACGTTATATTTATTTATTTATTCCTGATAAAGTGAAAGTTGGTTCATGATTTGAGATGAAATTTTTATCGCACGGTTTGATTTTATTAATTTGGTTTTATAATTGATATTGTATCTGTTGTTTTTTGTTTGGGGCAATCACTAACCTAAGATGCCGTGGTTTGCTTCAAAAAAATTTAGGTTGGTTTCAAACAAATATTGTCGTACGATGAATATTATGACTAACTAAATGAGTAAGGGCTCATTAATCAACTGAGGCACATATTGTTAGAACATCAATATTTGTTGTCTATGGCCTCCATTTTGAGTTCAACGTCTGTAAAGAATAGCCACAATTTGTCGTGGCCAACATTTGAACTAAATATGTCAGTAGATAAAAATATACCCCGTATAATCTAACAAGTGTGATATGAAAAATATGTCAGTAGACTGAGTATCAAATTATATTTTCTGTACTAATTATCAGAGAAGCACTTATATAGTTACACTAGTGAAATTTTCTGCACTTCGCGCGATTATAAGGAATATCATTAAATTAAAAAAAATAAAATATAGTGAATGAGAGAGATAATTTTTTTAAATTAATATGGATATAGAAGATAAGTCTACATATTGATAAATCATATACGTAGCATTTTAATCAGAATTAGATTTTAGGTTACTGTATTTTTTTCTGATTTTCTTTTTAAGAGAAAATAAAAGAGAAAAGATTTTTAAGAAAAAAATTTCACTTACATATATCATAATAAATGAGGAGAAAGTGAGAGGTTAATACATAACGTTTTAAGTACAATAATATGTTAGAGACATGTAAAAAGATAATTTTTTCATTAATAGTAAAACATCGGCTATGCTAAACTTTCTCATTTACAGATAAAAGAAATTTGAAATAAAAGTAAAGAAACTAATAACGGAAAGAAAACAAAACAAAACAAAAGAAATATGTAGAAATTGCAGAGTATTCTTTTTTATGTTCCTTCTCGTTATGCCATTTTTAGCCTTCATCTTTGTCTTTTCTTTTCTATTCATTAGTTTCCCTCTCATATTCTCTATCCCAAGGATAACATAGTACTTCACTTCAGAATACTTGCTATATTATTTGTATCCTCTCAGCAAAATAAAAAAGTTTTTTTTTTCTTTTACAAATAATAGGCAATTCAAATAAGAAAATCAAAAGTTACAAAGTAAACCAAATAATTTATTTTATTTTGTCGTACATATAATACATATTCCAATCATACGAATAAAATAACTACTTACTATATAAAAATCACAAGTAGAAATGAAGTAGAAAATAAATTCTATTTTACAAGAAACAACATATGCCGGTGGTTTAGCAGAGAAGAACCTGCATGTGATGACCCAAAAGGTCATCTCGTGTACTTGTAGTCAATTCTGTGTTCCGAGGTCATGAGAACCTCCTTTTATCTCACCTCGATTTGCGTGCGCATCACGGGCTTGTAGTCGGGAAGCCTTTATGTGAAAAACTGAGAAAAATGATAAGTTTGATTTTGAAATTTGAATTAAGTTGACTTTGGTCAATATTTTTGGTAAACGGATCCGGACCCGTAATTTAATGGTCCCGGAGAGTCTGTAGGAAAATATGGAACTTGGGTATATGCTTGGAATTGAATTTCGAGGTCCCAAACCCGAGAAATAATTTTTTGAAAGAAATTATTTTCTGAAAATATAAAGGATTTTGGAAGTTTAATTATATTTGAAATCTGTGGTATCGGGACCGTATTTTAGTTCCGAAACCCGGTATAGGTTCAATATAATATTTATATCATGTCTGTAAAATTTGGTAAGAAATGGAAGTCGTTTGACGTAATTCGGACTCACGGTTGTAAATTTGGATACTTTGAAAGTTATGGAAAATTTCTTTGATTTTAATGATGAATTCATTGTTAAAGATGTTATTTTGGCGATTTAATCGCACGAATAAGTCCGTAGGATATTTTTGAGGTTGTGTGCATAATTGATTTAGAGCCCCGAGGGCTCGGGTGAGTTTCGGGTAGGCGTCGGGTTGTTTTAACTTAGCAAAAATCTGATTTTTCTCAGCTTTCTGATGTCTGGTGTTATGCACTACGCAATCGTATGGGGTCTTTCGCGATCGCATAGCACAGTTTTAGGAGAGGGACCTGTAGCACTATGCGATCACATATCATAAGTTGCGACCACATAGAGAAATAGGAAGGTTGGGGGCTGGGTAGGCTTAGTATAGCACGTCTCATAGTCTGCGATCGCGTAGGGTGGGGAATGGGCAACTGTGCGATCGCATAAGCACTGTCGCCATCGCATAGTGCACAATTTCGCCCAGTTAATTCAAAACAGAACACATACGGGATTTAACCCAAATTTCATAACTTCTTTTTCTTCACTCCACCTTGGGCGAATTTTGAAAGAAAACTTCACCACAACTTCATAGGTATGTAATCTTAGACTCATTTTCTTCAATATTTATCAACACTCATTAGATTTCTAGGCCTAAAACATGAGTTTAAGGGTAGAAAATTAGGGATTTGGGTAGAGTTAGAGCTTTTTGATTAATTGGGAATTAGACCTCGTTTTGGGGTTAGATTTCAAACCTAATTACATATTCGGGCTCGTGGGTGAATGGGTGATCGGGTTTTGGTCCGAATCTCGTATTTTGACCAAGCGGGCCCGGGGTCGATTTTTGGATTCTTGGGAAGAATGATAGGAAACTTATAATTAACCATTGGAATTGAATTATTTAGCGTTTATTGATGTTATTGAGTCAATTATGTCTAGATACAATTGATTTAGAGTCGATTTCAAAAGGAAAAGCGGTGATTGAGGCGTGATTTTGGTCGTGGAGGTCGAGGTAAGTGTTTGACCTAACCTTAGCTTGAGGAAATAGGTGTTGAGTCTTATTTGCTATGTGTTTATTCCATGTTCAACGTATAGGTGAGGTGACGAGTACCTATATGTTGTGTCAAGCATGCCCGTGAGTAGGATAATATGAATTACGTGATTTTCGTTGATATTTACTGTGTTATAGCTTGAGTTTCACTTTGATGGTTGCTCAATTGATGGAAGTTCTTGGTTGTGAATACTGTTGAGTATTTGTTTCGATTGAGGGATATCTTGTTAAGTTATGTACTTGAGTGAGATTGGTTATAGTTGTGTCCCTCGCCGGGATGGTGATATTTTCTACTGTTGTTCCCTTGCCGGGATGCTGTGATTTATTGTCATGGTTCATGTTGTTGATTTCTTCCTTGCCAAACTGTTGTTCTTGATATTGTTTGAGTGAGGAAGAGTGTAAAGCACGAAGGGTGATGTCGTGCCATGTTATGATATTAAAAGCAGGAAGGATAATGTCGTGCCATGTTATGATACTAAAAGCACGAAGGGCAATGTCGTGCCATGTGATGATATTAAAAGCACGAAGGATAATGTCGTTCCATGTTATGATATTAAAAGCACGAAGGGTGATGCCGTGTCGTTTCTAATTATTTATTGTGAGGACGAGAGTAAAAGCACAAAGGGTGATGTCGTGCACTTGTTTTGGTGAGGATGAGAGTAAAAGCACGAAGGGTGATGTCGTGCACTTGTTTACTCTGTGTTATTATTCCATATTGTTGCCTTGATATTTAAGTTGTTGTCTTATTCCGTTATCTCTGTTATTTGATATCTTTTCCCCTAGCATGTTCCCTTTCTTCCCTTGCACTTAGTTGGTTATTTTGCAGTTATTATTCTACGAATATTGTTGAATTGCACAGGTTGAATTAATTGTTGTGTCCTAGCCTCGTCACTACTTCGCCGAGGTTAGGCTCGACACTTACTCAGTACATGGGGTCGGTTTTACTGATACTACACCTGCATACTTTTTTTGTTGTGCAGATCCCGGTACAGGACCCTGTGGACATTGAGCTAGGAGACTTCCTTCAGTCCACTCGGAGACACTGAGGTAGTCCTGCAGGCGTCCGCAGGTCTTGGCGTCCCCTTCCACTTCCTTTATTTATATTTTTAGTATTTCAAAAACAGATGTGTTTACTTCTTTCAGACTTTTATGTGTACTACTCTTAGATAGTCCGTGAGCTGTGACTCCACTATTTCTGGATTCAGGTTAGATTTGATGAAATTTCGTAACGGATTTTATTGAAATACATTTATATCATGATGGTCTTTTAAATTTAACCCTTGTTAATCTGGTAATTTATCTGTTCATGATTAATAGTTAAGGAATAGCGTAAACTGAATAATCAGGTTGGCTTGTCTAGCGGGTTCAACGTTAGACGCCATCACGGTCCCGACGGTGGGAATTTCGGGTCGTGACACCGCGCCTGCTCTGTGAATTTTAGCTCTAACACTTTTTATTCGCTAAAACAAAAAATAAGAAGTGTTGCCAAAATATCTAACGAAGGGCATATTTGAATGTTTAAAATTTATCTCTTTTACACAATGAGTTGTTATTGGTTAGTAGTTAGCAAACTTCCAACAAAGTTTAACTCATAAATAATTAATTTGAGTCTAAACAAAAATACAAACTAGCGACAAAAAGTTCATAGAAAATAAAGCGAAAGAGAATACATGAGAAAGTAAATAGAGAAGAAAAATATACAACTTGAGACCTTAATCCTAAGAAAATAGAAATGCAAGTGTAAAATTTTTCGTGTTCTTGTCGACAATGCCTCCAGCAATATCGATCATTATTCAAGAGCCTTCTTCCTCAAGCCAAACTAAAACATGAATCGGATGTTGCAGTAAATATGACAACATTACTATCTCAGGTAAATAATAGAAAGGGTAGTCTTGGGTAGGGGTCTCATGAAACAAAGTTATGAATTTATATAGGAAAAAATAGATGAATACCATAAGGTATTTTAAATTTTAAATTAAATATTTGGGGGTTATGAATATGAAAAATATGAGAATTATGGATATTATTAAAAGTAGAAGTTAAGGTAGTATGAGTTATGAAAATGATAGAAATGAAATGGGAAGATTAAAAAGATGAGATAAATTATCATAAACTTACCTATTAAAATTTTGGAGGTTATGAATATGAAAGGGATTGGAGTTATTTAGACTATTAAAAGTATATGTTACGAAGATAAAGAGTTGTGAGTTATGAAAATAATTTTTTTAATTTTATTATTAAAAAAATTGAAAGAATGATGAAAAATCCCAAAAAAAAAAGGAGAAAAAGATAAATATGTTTCTTGGCCTAAGAGAGGTGCCACCTCACTTTCTTATTGCCCACTTTTATATAGATATATATTTTATTATAAAATAAATTAAAAGAATGATGAAAAATCCAAAAATAAAAGAAGAAAAAAGATAAATATATCAACACTAACTTATTTAAGTCGAACTGATCCCAACATAACGTGTGTGACGCTTAAAGTGTCTAGTTCTGGCAATAAGTGTCGTACTTGTTTAAGCCGAACTGATCCCAACATAACGTGTGTGACGCTTAAAGTGTCTAGTTCTGGCAATAAGTGTCGTACTTGTTTAAGCCGAACTGATCCCAACATAACGTAAGTGACGCTTAAAATGTCTAGTTCTGGAAATAAGTGTCGTACTTGTTTAAGCCGAACTGATCCCAACATAACGTGTGTGACGCTTAAAGTGTCTAGTTTTGGCAATAAGTGTCGCACTTGTTTAAGCCGAACTGATCCCAACATAACGTGTGTGACGCTTAAAGTGTCTAGTTCTGACAATAAGTGTCATACTTGTTTAAGCCGAACTGATCCCAACATAACGTATGTGACGCTTAAAGTGTCTAGTTCTGGAAATAAGTGTCGTACTTGTTTAAGCCGAACTGATCCCAACATAACGTGTGTGACGCTTAAAGTGTCTAGTTCTGGCAATAAGTGTCGTACTTGTTTAAGCCGAACTGATCCCAACATAACGTGTGTGACGCTTAAAGTGTCTAGTTCTGGAAATAAGTGTCGTACTTGTTTATGCCGAACTGATCCCAACATAACGTGTGTGACGCTTAAAGTGTCTAGTTCTGGCAATAAGTGTCGTATTTGTTTAAGCCGAACTGTTCCCAACATAACGTGTGTGACGCTTAAAGTGTCTAGTTCTGGTAATAAGTGTCGTAGTTGTTTAAGCCGAATTGTTCCCAACATAACGTATGTGACGCTTAAAGTGTCTAGTTCTGGCAATAAGTGTCGTACTTGTTTAAGCCGAACTGATCCCAACATAACGTGTGTGACGCTTAAAGTGTCTAGTTCCGACCATAAGTGTCGTACTTGTTTAAGACTGTCATCTTACTACAGCAAATGATTACTGAACGGTAAACCTTGAAGATACGTGTTACTTAACGCAATAAATTAGAACTGAGATATAAATGAATATTATTGTAGAGGATAAATTTATCCCAAGTAGTTGGGGAAAAGCTTCCTTTTCTAAATATTCAGTTTATACTTGCTAAGTGACTCCCTAGTCGAATCGCCGATGTAGTCAGGTGAAACGAGTTGCTGTTTTACATTGCTCCCTAGTCCCTACTTTTTCTTTTTCTTTCAAGTACATGTTACACATCTACCCTTGTCCTCTGTAATTTCACTTGATACTCTCCTTACTCTACGAAAAAATATATTCCGGTGCTAGTTATGTAAGGCCTCTTTTTATCTTACTATTTTGCGGACCCAAAAGTGTAAGATATGGGTACGACAAATTTGTGAGATAAAAAATATCTCACACAATTTGTGTGAGGCACACCATAAAACTTCTCGAGGAACTAGTATTAGTTTCTCGATTATACCCATCCCTGATCCCGTTTAGGTAAAATTGTCACACTGCTACTGCATCCATTGCGCATCAATTAACCACGAGCCTGCAACAAGTCACACACAATAATAGAGAATATTTGGATATGAATAAATAGCAGCACCTTTGGACGCAAAGGAAAGAAAGAAAAGGCACAGCTCAGCTTCAAAAGATTAAATACTAATAGATCCGTTACTAAAGCTGAGTACAGGGGAATTAGGTACAAACTTAAAAATCATAATGTTGATAATCAGATCATCGAGGATGCCATTTCACCGACTTCTGATACAACTTGATCATAATCAGCTTTCAGTTTCTCTTGATCCTCCTGGCTAAGTTCCCCCTTGGCAGGTTTTGTTTGTACCAAAACGCAGCAAGTTGGCCTCTTGGTGGCTGCGGCATTTGCTAGATCCTGAAACACAGTTGACGAATTTTTACGATCATGACCACGTAACACACCTGAAGTTGTACAGAACATAGTGCATGGCATAGACAAAAAAGCAGAGAGAGCATGCATCATAGAGCCTTTGTAATATTTGATAAACTATACTCATGACCAGCGCAATCACAGCAAGACTGAGTGTTCTGAATTCTAATAGCACCACAGCATTTATTGAGTTTGAAATGGTAAATAAATTCTAACAGATCCTACAACTTTAAAAATGCAATATAAGTGTAATGCTTCCGGACAAGAATTTGACGAACCAAAGGGGCTTATGACATGAAACAATGAAAGGTGATATACAATCTTGATTCCTCTAATGAAAAATGAAAAGGATTATACAAGTACTATAGTACGTCAGTGTAATGTCACAGGTTCAAAGCCAAACAAAGTTGCAAACTGTAACTAGTGAATGAACAGACAAGATAACAACATACAAATAATATGATAAAAGTCTGAAAGAACCAGCTTACTTCTTTTGAGGAAACATAGATATATGGTATCTCAGCTTCCTCGCAAAGGATTGGAACATGGGTGATGACGTCTATAGGAGATATATTTCCAGCTATAACACACACTCTGTAATCACCAAAAACAAATGGATGATGAGAAATAGAGAAAATCTTTTATCACCAACGATATATGTTTTCCCTAAATTTATATGCAAATGACAAAGAGCAAGGTTCATAGCATCAATGTAAGTTCAGTATCATGAGTGAAAACTGCACAAACAAGAGTCATGTCAACAACAATAACAACCCAGTATAATCCCACAAGTGGGGAGGATAGTGTGTACGCAGACCTTACCCCTACCCTAGGGTAGGGAGGCTGTTTCCAATAGACCCTGGGCATCCGTCCTTCCAAGAACTCCCACCTTGCTCATGGGGTGACTCGAACTCACAACCTATTGGTTGGAAGTGGAGGGATCTTATCATCAGAGCAACTCACCTTGTCAAAGTAACTAAATTACAACATAAAGAGCAAAAATTTAGTGTTGAGAAAAGCTAGCCTGCTAGCCCCAACAGTCCAACTCTTTACTCCAGCCTCACTCACTTTCAGATTGCACTTAAACTCCTAAAGTATCGTCTATTCCGTCGATTTTAATATCTTTGTTGTCTGGAAGAACATCACAGATAGGCAAATTTAATATAATTATCTGAGAGGAAAGGTGTGTTTCGTACGACAAAAGTCATTTTCCATAACAATATTTTCCACAAGGAAGTAACTTCCGTTTTTTGGCAACCAAAAAATTTTCAAACAGGAGAAAATGACTATTCTCTCTTATATGCAGTAGTCATTTTCCACTACGATCTTAACTTAACTCCATATTACTTGCTCCAACTAACACTTGGACATTATGATTAATCTCTATGACTCAAAATTTTAATCAAAACACTCTCCACTGCTAATACTATTATTCTATAAAGATTATAAAACAAACCTAAAAGTCATTAAACAAAAGAGCACATAACAATAAACACGAAATATAACACATAATACCTCTCAACATACAGATTAAAACTTAAAATGAAAAAAAAAATCTCAAAAAAAAAAAAACTGACCCTTTTTGACCGCGTCGAATACTCTTTACCACCTCTTTAATGCCCCTCTTCAAGCACTTTTTCTCCGCAGCTGAATCAGAAATAAGGTTAAATCAATCAAACAACTACACCTCAATATCAACCTTATTGGTTCGGAAATTAAAACAAAAAGTAGAATAATACTCCTTTCACGCCATTACAAATGGATGAATCTAACTATTTAAGAAGTATAAAGGATACCTCGGCGAACAAGTTTGGAGATGCGTTTGTTGAGTTTTTTCCCAGCGAGTGGTTTAGCAATAGGAGCTAAGGCCAACAGCTTCTTCTTCTCCTTTTGGGCACTTTTCTCTACTTCGCTATCGCTACCCATTTCTATCGAAGCTACTGCTCTCTCTACTTTTTCTGGAAGGGAAAGCAGAGATTAGGGTTTATGAGGAAGATGAATTAGTATATTGGGTACATGACTACTAGGGTTTAAGGTCTTGAGTTCTCGGCCCCATAACTTTGGGCCTGTGTCGGGGAGAAATTAAAAAATGGCCAGATTTGCAAGTGATCATTCAAAAAATAGCTATATTTTAAAAAATAATTGAAATTTAGTCACTTTTCATGTAAAGATAAATCTGAGCGAAAAAACTATTCAAAATTTAGAAAATACTCCAGCATAATATACCGGAGTTCCAGCAAAGTATACCGGTTCAGTATAATATGCTCGAAGTTCATACACGGGTGCTCGAATCTCCAGTATATTAAGCTAGAACTTTACGCGTGTTGGAGCTCTAACATAATATGCTGGAGTTTATACACAGGTGCACCGAAATCCAGTATATTATGTTGGACCGGTCTTTGTTGCAACAAAATAGTGGCTATTTTTCAATGACTTGGCAAACGCTGGCTAATTTTTAATGACCAGTCCGAAAACTGGCTAGCCCGGCTATTTTTACAATTTTTCCTTAATGAGTATGTTGTTAGGGCCTAATTGAAGCCCAATTTTGTTTTGTAAAAATAACATTGTATAGCCTCTTTCAAAATATATATATTTGTGTATATATTTTGTATGTTGTATACAAAAAATTATAGATTTTACGTATACTTTTGCGGCTATCGAATATAAATACTTTCGGTCGCGATCTAAAAGTGATCTTTGCTTTTTAATTTCCATTTTGTACTGACTTAACTGCACTATTACAATCATCTTCTAAAATAACACTTTACACAAGTAGGCATTTATCTTTAACAATAAGAAAAAATGATATTTATAAAAATTTCGAACTCCAACATCTTATACCATAAGAAAATTAATTATGTTCTACTTAATTTTAACAATATAATAAGTTCGTTTTACTCAAACACATATCTACTTATAAAGAATGACTTTGCTTTGGAATAAATATTTATCATCCAAGTATAATTGCAACTACAACTCAGTGACCTTCAGTCTATGAGAACTTAACAGACTAATTTATGATTAAGCCTTTTTCTTTTTTGCTTTTGTTATTTTTTTCTCTTATTTTTTACAACTAAATGTCAGTAAAATAGCCATGAGACTATTCTGTTAATAGGAAATCAAGCCAGCTGCCAAATTCTAGAATTCTGTACTCAAAAGGCTATAATTTAGTGTTCAAGCCGTTATTATGCAAACATTGTCTTTATTTATATCTTTTTTTCTATTTAGGTCTGCTTGATCAATCGTGTTGTTTCTAATATAATAAGATAAACTTCTATAAAGTTATAATATATTTTAATAATATTAATATTATTTTATGAAGTTTATACTGATTGACACAGAATACACGTATGTTGCACGTGTCCAGAAACTAATAATTTTATACATTTGAATAACTCAAGTCTATTTAAAATGACAATGGCTTAATTATTAGAAGGTTGATACCGTTGATATAAATATTTGATCAGCTTAATAAAACAAACATGAAATTATTTTCCAAGTAAATATGTATGCAATTTCTCTGCAATCTATATTGATACGAACAACGATGTCGGGCATCGGCATCCAGTACAAGAAATAATCTAACTCCAAATATACTACAAGAGAATTCTATCTTTAATTAACAAAGTCATCATCAAATCATTTTCGTATGTTATATATATTTGGGGCCTAAAGCAATTGATTTAATGGCTTCCCTCTGCAGTCGGTTTCTTTTTAGCCCTCTTTTTTACTTTTCTTTTTCTTCTATTTGCTATTATATATTTTTTACAGTTAAACCACAACAAATAGCGTTGTGGCTATTTAGTTCATAGCAAATTAGCTGCCAAATTTAGAAATTATGGGTGTGTTTGGTATAACGGAAAATGTTTCCGTGAAAAACAAGTAGTAATTTTATTCATTTTTCGATGTTTGGTACGCAAATTGAGGAAAATGACTTATCAAGAATATTCATAAATAATTTACATATAATAAACATGAAACCATAAACTTTCGAACCAACAACCTTCCGAACCCACATATTTCATAAACTTCCGAACATCTAAACTTTCGAAACCGCGAAATTTCAAACCCGTAAGCTTTATAATTTCTAAACATGTAAACTTCCAAACACACAAACCTCCAAACTCATAACCTTGGAACTTGTAAAATTTGAACCTTTAAACTGAAAAATAAAAAAACTCTCAATGGTTTGGCCTTCTTCTCCAAACTCTCTCGGCGCATGTTAAGAAAACGTGCGTCGTCGTCGTTATGACCGGAAAGAAGGCTCGTGGGCGTCCCAGAAAGCAGCAAATTCGAGTTGATGACAGAATCCCTAAGCTAAATGCCATGAAAAGGAGCTCGGCAAAGTTTATGGAGTCCATTTCTAGACCTTCAAAGATGCAAGTTGGATTTGTCTCTCTTGCGCAGATCTACCATGGAGAAGCTTCAGGGTCAGCTAAACATCAATAGAAACAAGCAAATCAGAGTCCAATCCCTGTGCATGTTGATTTACGAGGAAGTGTCACACCCCCTTCAGTTCGGGTAGTTACTGTTCCATTGAAGAAAAAGGAGCAGGAAGCTGTATTTCGAGTTCCTACACCAGTTGTTATTATTATTCCATTGGTGAACAAGGAACAGAATCAAGTTGTTCCCAAAGAATCTACTTGGGCTAGAGTACTCACAGACAACATATATGCAGCAAATGGTATGACTCTGAATTACATAACTCCGGAAATCATAGAAGGGAACTTAGTGGCTAAGCTAGAGAAGTCAGAAATTGAGCAGGAAAATTTAAAATGGCAATGTGCCTTAATAGTTTATGTTTTGGGTGAAAAACCTGAGTATAACTATATGAAAAGGTACATAAATCAGATGTGGAATACAGTAGCTATGCCAAAATTATACTATCATGATGAAGGGTATTATATAGTGAGATTTCAAACATTGGAAGATATGAAAGAAATCATGTGTGCTGGGCCTTATACAGTGAACAATAGGCCATTAATAATGAAGCATTGGTCTCCACACTTTGATTTTGCAGATAATTCATGACAGACATACCTTTATGAGTAAGGTTTCCTAAACTTCTCATGAACTGTTGGAGTGAGAATTCGTTGAGTACAATAGCAAGCACAATAGGGATTCCAATGTTTGCAGATGAGTGCACTGCCAAACAAACATAATTTCCTATGCTAGAATCCTCATTGAAGTAAATTTCACCAAGCCTTTGCCAACCAGTATTCCAGTTATGACTGATTCAGGGGTGATATTTGAGCAAGAAGTTGAGTATGATTGGAAGCCTGAGTTCTGTGATAAATGTTTAAAAGCTGGACATAATTGTGAAATAATCCCAAAAGGAGGAAAGCAAGCCCCCCAACCCATAAAGAGGAAACCACCACCAGTGAAGCAGATATGTAGAACTAAGGAGCCAATAATAGCTTCTACTGTTGAAACTAGCCAAAAGCAAGTGGAAGAAATTAGAAAGGAAGTAGAGAGTACTTACAGAGAGCATAGATGATCAACAACAAGCAGAAGAAGGTGCACTCAGACAACTAGACAAAGGAAAAATGGTAACAGAGATCAATGATGTCCCAATGACCTATGCAAGAGCTATATTGTCTCCTGTGAAGCAAAGGCCTCAACAACAACCAAGTACAGTTGTGATAGCTAACTTGAAACCACCTATCATAGGTGGACACACTCAACATTTATAATATCCTGGATGGTATGGAATATAAGGGGTACCAACAGGAGATATAAGCAAAAGGAGTTGTGTACCTATATAAAGGAGAATAACATAAAGTTAATAGGATTAGTGAAAACTAGAGTAAAGAGGGATAAGGCTGCTCAGATAACTCAATTAGTGGCACATGGATGGCAAGCAAGCTACAATTATGATTATGCACTAAATGGGAGGATTTGGACTCTATGGGATCCTCAAGCTTATGACATTATAGTTTTAGGAAAATCTGCTCAAACAATTCACTGCATAGTTGTAGGCAGACAAAATTCAGTAAACTGCTTCATGACAATAGTTTATGGATTCAATACTACTGAAACAAGGAAACCTTTATGGAAACAATTGAAGGACTTAGCACCTCAGAGTAATATACCATGGATCATTTGGGGAGATTTTAACTCTGTCTTAACAATACAAGACAGGATTTGTGGCAAACCAGTTACAAGGAGTGAAATACAAGACTTCTCTGAATGTATGCAGGTACTGAATTTGAATGAATTGGCTTGGAAAGGAGATTTCTATACATGGTCAAATAAATAACAAGGAGTAGATAGAGTCTACAGTAAGATTGATAGAGCTATAGGAAATGATGAATGGATGCAATCTTATGGACACATGGAAGTAAAGTATAGGCTTCCATTCATTTCAGACAATGCCCTAATAATTATTCCTATAAGGAGGTTAGAACCAAGTGGAAAGATCCATTAGAAGATTTTGAGGTGATTCTCGGAATTGATTTCATGAGAAAGAACTGCTTCGTTCCAATGCCCCATTTGGACGGAGTAATGTTCATGACGATAAGGCTCATGGTTTTGTAAAAGTTGTTCATCCATACGGGAAGGAAGAGACTCAACGGAAGGCTTCTTTGATTTCTGCCATGATGGTCGAGAAGGGTTTGAAGAGGGGAGATGATACTTTCCTTGCGACTATGGTAGAGGTGAAGCCCGACATAAAGGTTGAAGTACCAGATCGCGTCGCTCAAATTTTGAGCGACTTTGCTGATGTGATGCCGCCTGAGCTGCCTAAAAAATTTCCACCAAGGAAAGCTATTGATCATAAAATCGAGTTGCTGCCAGGATCAGTGCCGCCTGCTCAACCTCCTTATAGAATGGCGCCAAAAGAGTTGGCGGAATTTCGGAAACAACTGAACAATTTACTTGATGCAGGATTGATTCAGCCATCCAAAGCTCCCTTTGGTGCACCTGTTTTATTTCAAAAGAAACATGATGGAACTCTAAGAATGTGTGTTGATTATCGGGCACTGAACAAGGCAACGGTGAAAAAAAAATACCTATTCCGTTGGTGCAGGATTTGATGGACAGATTTAGTAAGGCGTGCTGGTTTACAAAGCTGGATTTGCTGCGGTCTGGTTATTGGCAGGTGCGAATAGCAGAAGGCGATGAGGCTAAGACAACTTGTGTCACAAGGTATGGATCATATGAATTTTTAGTCATGCCCTTTGGCTTGACGAATGCACCTGCGATGTTCTGCAATCTTATGAATGATGTCCTTTATGAGTACTTAGATGACTTTGTCGTTGTCTATTTAAATGACATAATCATCTATAGTAGAACTTTGGATGAGCATAGGTTCCATTTGACTAGGGTGTTGTCTCATTTGAGGGAGTACCAATTGTCTGTCAAGATGGAGAAGTGTGAATTTGCAAGGCAGGAGATAAAATTTCTGGGGCATTTGGTTAGCCAAAATCAAGTGCGGATGGACCCAAACAAAGTGCAGGTCATTGTGGAATGGCAAGCACCAAAAACAGTGAAAGAATTAAGATCTTTCCTTGGGTTGGCTAATTATTACAGGAAATTCATTGCTGGTTACTCGAAGAAGGTTGCTCCTTTAACAAATTTGTTGATGAAGAACGTTAGGTGGGAATGGCCAGACAAATGCAATGTTGCATTTGGTATGTTGAAAGAAGCCAGTGCCTCGGAACCTATCTTGCGGCTTCCATATTTTGAATTACCCTTTGAAGTACACACTGATGCTTCCGACAAGGTTGTTGGAGGAGTGTTAGTTCAAGAAGGCCATCATGTGGCCTTTGAAAGCAGGAAACTAAATGAAGCGGAGCAGAGGTACTCGGCTCATGAAAAAGAAATGGTTGATATTGTTCATTGTTAGCAGGTTTGGCGTGTCTATTTGCTGGGAACGAAGTTCGTCGTAAGGACGGACAATGTGGCCAATCCATTCTTTAAAACTCAGAAAATGTTGAGCCCGAAGCAAGCTCGTTGGCAGGAGTTTCTAGCAGAATACGACTTTGTGTGGGAGCACAAACCAGGAAAACACAACCAAGTCGCTGATGCATTGAGTCGGAGGGAAGTCTTTGCTGCTGTTTATTCAATCACAAGGCTTGAGACAGATTTTCTTGATAAAATCAAGTCTGCTGCTGCAAATGATGTATCGTATGTTAGAACGATGAATCATGTTAAAGAAGGCACGGTGCAGAGGTACTGGATCGAGGACGATCTCCTCTATTTCAAAGGGGGGAGAATCGTGGTACCACTTGGTGAAGGACTGCGTCGCGAGTTGCTGAAGGAAGCACATGATACACTTTGGGCTGGTCATCCGGGAATTGAAAGGATGATGGCACTACTGTCCTGATGTTATTTCTAGCCAAGAATGGAACATGACGTTGAAGCTTATGTGAAGAGCTGCCTCGTTTGTCAACTTGATAAAACTGAGAGGAAGAAAGAAGCAGGGTTGCTGCAACCTCTGCCCATTCCAGAAGAAACATGGCAATCTATTTCTATGGATTTTATCAGCGGGTTTCCTAAGGTAAATGGGTTGTCTTCAGTCATGGTTGGGGTCGACAAGTTTTCAAAATATGCTGTCTTTATTGCTGCCCCAACAGAATATCCCTCAAAGGTTGCTGCTGAATTATTCTTCATGAATGTTGTCAAGCATTTTGATATGCCAAAGGATGTGATTAGCGATAGGGATGCAAGGTTCACAGGCCGGTTCTGGACTTATTTGTTCAATCTGATGGGTACAAACTTGAAGTTCTCAACGATGAACCATCCCCAAACTGATGGCCAAACCGAAAGAATAAATCATCTGCTGGAGGAATACTTGAGGCATTTCGTGACTGCTAGTCAGCGAAACTGGACAGATTTATTAGACTGTGCACAATTCTCTTACAATTGTCAAGTCTTCATCAACAGAGAAGAGTCCATTCGAGATTGTGTTGGGAAAACAGCCAAGGTTACCGACGGAGATGGAACAACAGAAAACTGGAGGCAAATGTCCAGCTGCCTATCGCTATGGTTGGGATAGACAGGCCATGATGAAGGAAGCAACAGACAGCTTGAAAATGGCACAGAAACGCATGAAGAAGTATGCTGATCGAAACAGGCGTCCATTGGAATTCAAAGTGGGCGACAAGGTGTTGTTGAAGCTTACTCCACAAATCTGGAAAAAGATTGATACACGGGTAAGGCATAGAGCATTGGTTTCAAGGTATGATGGTCCCTTTGAAGTGATTGAAAAGGTGGGCGAAGTTGCTTACCGGTTGAAGCTGCCGGACAGAATGAAGATACACCCCACTTTCCATGTAAGTTATTTGAGGCCTTATGTGGAAGATCCCGAAGATCCGGACAGGCACAAGAAGATCAAGAGAGATCCTCCTGATGTGCTTACTCAGATTGAGGATGAGATCAAAAATATTCTGGACCACCGGGTACTTGGGATGCATAAGAAGAACAGGCGAACAAATTTTTTGATTCAATGGAAAGGCAAGCTCGAGGCAGATGCAACTTGGGAGAAGGAGAATTCTTTATGGCAATTTGAAGATCAAATTGACGACTACTTGAAATCAGCCTCGACAAGGGCGTCGAGTTCCACTAGTGGGGGTGGTTTGTTAGCCCTTAATATTGAGCTATGACGAATGCGGGGCAGAATCTATGTCAAGGGCTTGTACATTTCCCCTTGGCATAGGCGTGGACAAGCAATGTTCGGAGCTGGATGTGTGTCTAAGTCAGTGCATGGACTTAGACAAGTCAGCTAGGCAAGGTGCCTTGAGTGATGGCAAGGAAACCTTGATCGTGGGCGACGGCTAAGGAAAAAAAGGCGCATGGCACTTGGCTAAGGCATGCGTAGGGATTAGTGGGACGACTAGGTTCGTGGCAAAACATGGTCATGAGCTTATGGGCGAGGCATGGTCCAAAAGACAAGACAAACATGAAGCTAATGCGGGCAAAAAGCTGGAAAACAAGTGTGCAAGACATGTGAATGAAGAAGTGTGCAAGGCATGTGCTGTGGAAGTTAAACTCATGTGCCAAGCACATGAGCAGTTGGCTAAGTTGCTGAAGATAGGCTATTTCGTGAGTAGAGTTTGAATTTGAATTCAAACTAATTGGTTAGCTTATTCTTAGGGAAGGTCATGTGCAAGGCACATTGTTTCTAACTGCCCCTTGTAATCTGCCTGTGGCAGCCCCATTATATGTGTGTAAATTCGTTGGTCTAAGGCATGTCATGTTTGTGAGCCTTTCCAACAAGAGTCTTTTGTAATTCTGCGAGAATAATAAAGGTTGGGTATTTTACCCGTACATGTGTGTGTGCTGCTTACATTTCTTAAAGTCTGAAAATTGTCTAAGTCCAAATCAGTGAGCGAAAAAAGTGAGGTTGAGTGGCTTGTGTGAGGCTGTTGCCGTGCAGTGTCAATAGTGCGAAAATTGGCCCCGTAACAGTTAGAATAATAAATGTTTACTTTATTTGTTCTCCAAATTTTCTGTAATCCCATGATTCTAGCTAAAAACATTACCTAATTCATTTTTTTTTTTAAATCTCTCTTTTCCTATTTTACTACGAGCTCATTTTTTTTTTGAACAGTTTTTTGTCTTTATCTCAAATTCATAGTCGAGTTAATCTTTTCTTGATTCTTTATTGTATTCTCTTTTTCTTTAATTTGTTCAGTATTTCTTTTCTTTTTTCTTTTAACAACTGACAAATCAATGAGTGACTCGTTAGAGTTTTAACATCCTACGTATTTTTTAAACTTAAATTATACAAATATCATTTTATTTTAAATTTTAATATTATACGCTCATTCAAGTTTGTCTTATTGTTCTCACTAAGCATTAGATGCCTATTTTTCTCATCTTTGATGGGAATGTAAGAAGATCTGGACAAAAATACAAAACTCGTACCTATACTAAAAGTAAAAAATTGTCAAAATATTTGTTAGAACTCGTAATAAAGTAAGAAAAGGAGAGATTTTATTCAAATATTTATGGATTAGATAATATTTTAAATAGAATTGTGGGATTGCCAAAATGTTTGAGAACAAATAAAGAAAATAATTGTTATTATAACCATGATTAGGATCTTAATTTAGTTAGTTAAAATCTTGACCTTTAATTTTTAACATTGACACGTGGCTTTAATCAAAATAGGAACTTGGGGAAATGGAAAAATTGAAAAATGTAGAGGAGTCTCATCCGATAGGACTGCATCTATGTGTTAGCACAGGAAACTTTACACTATTACTATTAACAACACATGCTAATTTATAAGCAGGAATAAGGTCCGCGTAGATACTATTTTTTCCGGATTCCACTTATAAATTACACCGATTTATTGTTGTTTTTTTTTCTTTCTTTTACTTGTTCTTCTAAAGTGACAACTATTTTGGACCAGATACATTTAGGCCTCATTTGTTTGCACTTAATGGAGGTCTGAATCTTAATCGTTCAAATCTCAGACATTAAGTGCGTTTGTTTTTAAAGTCTGAATCTTGATCATTCAGATCTTAATAATTAAGTGTGTTTGTTTTTTTTACTTCACAACCACTTAATGGGTATGAATAGATCTGTATGATTAAGATCTATAACAGAGACTTAATTTCATTAAGATGCTATCATATATTCATTATTATCTGCCGCCACCGCCCACCATTATCAACTACCACCACCACCACCATATTCAACCACCACCACCACTCCCACCACCACCACCACCACCATACTCAACCACCACCACCACCTCCACCACCACCACACCACCATCATCCTCAATCATAGCCGCCACCATTATCGACCATC
>ML270409.1:0-13078 GCA_005239495.1 Nicotiana undulata | reverse complement strand
AAAGATAAATTTTATACATTCAGATGTTAAAAATCAAACAATCTTAATTATTTCTATTCAGATCTTAATACACATCTTAATATATTCAGATGTGTATTCAGATTCAGATGTCTTAATCTTAATACACATCTTGATATTCAGATGTGTATTCAGATTCAGACGTCTTAATCTTAAGAAAATCAAATGAGGCCTTAGTACCCACGATAACTAATATGAACGGAAGGGAGTAAAAAAAATTAAATATAAAAGTATAATATTTTTCTGGGACAGACTAAAAAGGAAAATTGAGACAAAGAGCAAAAATATAAATAAAGGAGTTGGGTTGGGATTACTTTCTATAAATATCAGCTAACTCATTCTTTTCATATTGCTTCCTCACAATTATGCAAATCATAACATGCATCAAAAGAGCATCAATGATAGAAATATTAATAGTGCTAATCTTTTCTTCTTCCTTTGCTTATTCTACTCAACTTCCACCACTTCCATTTAAGAAGCTCCAACTTCCTCACCAAACAGTCGGCCCTGACTCTACTGCTTTTGATCTTAAAGGCAATGGACCTTACACGAGTGTGGCTGATGGTAGAGTACTCAAATATCAAAGTCCAAATATTGGCTTCATTGATTTTGCTACCACTTCACCATTAAGGTAAAACACAACAACTTGTTATCCCCCCCCCCCCCCCCCCCCCCACTTCATTCTAGTTTTAAATTGAAGGGAGGCTTCGCGTAATTGGTAAAGTTACTGTCATGTGACTGAGAAGTCACGGGTTCAAGTCGTGGAAATAACCTCTTGAAAAAATGCAGAGTAATGTTGCGTACAATATACCCTTGTGGTCCGGCACTTTCCCGAACCCTGCGTATAGGGGAGCTTAGTACCAGGGGCAGATTTAGGGGGCTGAAGGGTGTTCACCCAAACCTCCTTTGCCGAAAAATTACACTGTATATATAAGACAAAATATGTTTTTTTTATCTCTATATATTATGTTTTGAATCTCCTTGAAACATCTCAAAAGTATAACTTAGTGAACAAGGGGGTTCAAAACCGTTATAAGGTCTAGCTACATCCCTTTTAATCTTTTATTTCTTTTAACCTCTTGGTGATAATCATGCCTCCGTACTACTTGGTACACCGGACCGTACTTTACTTCATTCCAGTATTAAATTGCAGTAGTAAGTTTTATTGTTAAATTGAGAGCAGCACAATTTCTTTGTCTTTAGGACCAAGGAAGAATGGGATGGAACAAATGATCCAAATTTACTAATCACATGTGGAAGACCTCTAGGCCTTGGGTTTTATTACAAAACTGGTGATCTCTACATTACTGACATCAATTATGGCCTCTTGTCCGTTGGATCAAACGGAGGTCTAGCCACACAACTTGTTTCTGGCATAGATGGTGTTCCTTTCGCCTTTGCTGACTCACTAGACATCGACCAAATAGGGGGTGTCATATATTTTATTGATTCAGGATTAATATTTCGCACCAGGTAGCCACCCTATGCCAAACGCACACGACACACCATTCGTCAAAAAATTATACTGTATATATAAGTTAAATACTAGTTTAGATGGTTATATATTATATTTTGAACACCCTTAAAAGTGTCATTTGGTATAAGATATAAGAAGGTATAGTGCTGGTATAAAAATTTAATATCACCTTAATCCTTCGTTTGGTTAGCAAACCATGTATAAGTTATGTGAGGATTAAAATTAATACCGGGATAACTTATACCTTATAGAGGGTGGGATAATTAGCATCGGTATAACTTAAACATTCTTATTACAAATTATACAATTGTCATATTTAATACAACATACCAAACAATGGATAAAGAACAATCCCAACATAACTTATCCCAGTTATGCTGGTATTAATTATACAGACATATTTTCATTGTTTGGTTTGATGTATTAAAGCATTGTATAATTTCTAAAAGAATTGTTTGTTTACAAAAATACCCTCATAACAGTCCATCACTTTATCTTTTTAAAAGAAACATACGTTGAAGAATGTTTGTACATGAAAAATGTTTAAAAAAATTATTTGATTTGTCTACCTATATTGTAGTATAGAACTTAATATTTAATTTTAAAAAAAAAATATGTTACGTATTATTTATTTAGTAGGGATATAATTTTATTTCTCACTTTCTTGGATTATTTCAAGCTTGCATTATATAATAGAATATTTTAATCGAGTATAAATTTTGAAGGACATTTTTGTCTTTAACTAAGTTAATGCATGCATTAAAGCCCATTGCATTGTTAATACCATGGTTTCTTATGCATTAGTTATGTATAGGATAATACCAAATAGGGTGTATAACTAATGCTTGCACAACTAATGCATAGGTTCAAAAAGTGTACCAAACAAAGCATTACTAATACACAAAGCTAATGCATGCATTATTTATAAATTTATAATTCTATTAATTTTTTTTATTGTTTAGCTAAATATTGCGTAGTTTGATCTAAAAATTTTGGTACACCATTCATCGACTAAAAAAGTTACTGATTTATTTCAAGTTTAAACACCCTTGACGAAATTCCTGGCTATACCGCTAGGATAAGTGACTTGTTAATTATGAGACATAAAACTCAAATTTCATTATGAACTTACATCTGCCATTTTGACAGAGACATAAATTTGATTCTTCAAAGTGGAGATACAACAGGGAGATTTTTCAAGTATGATATAAAAACAAAGCAAGTTACATTATTGCTAAGTGGGTTATCAGGGCCAGCAGGGGTGGCACTAAGTTTAGATGGTTCATATGTTGTGATCACAGAAATAAGTTTGTTACTTTAGGCCCCAACAATAAAGGTGTCAATTCTTTTTATTATCTATCTATCTATATTTATATCTATATCTATATCTATATCTATACTATATTAAAAGCACGAAGGTACTTAGCAAAATGTCGCTCGCCATTTTTTCCCCATTAAAATAAAGTTTGCACTGAACAAAATAGTCATTTAATTATTATCCTAATATTTAGTACTTTAAAATCGACTAAAATTTTGGTTATTAAATCTTTTCCTATTTGAACTAGGTGGGAATTCCTAAACTTAGGAATTTAAAATCAATTAAAATTCCACATTACATAATTTTTTCCTTATTTAAACTATATATGTAACTTAATTATCATTTTTACATGCTACTTTTCATGGATGAAAAAGAGTAAATTAATGAAACTAAACTAACTAAGTGATCCTACAATTTTAATGTTAATATTTAAAAGGGAACGTTAAAAAAAATGCATGAAAAACAAAAATTGATAAAAAAATAAAGTAGCCATGAGTTTAGACTTTAAAGGGCAATCAAGACGATCTATTTTTTGTTAACACACTCAAATTTTTTGTCTACTTTTATTGTGTAGATACTAGAAGATAGTCAAGTGCTAATCTTTTTAAAATATGAAATTTATTTTATACGGTAAATATATTGCTTAATATTTTGTACAGAGAAATATAAATAGAAAAATCACGTATGTATGTATTTTATTTACTTTTTGTTAAAACATTGTTTTCATTGATTATTTATGTGCAAAAAGTTATATATTACGTTTGGCATTCCAAACTTTGTACATGATCATTGAGATGAGACTACTGTTGTTAGTCCTAATTAAAATTGTACATGATTTTACAAAATCTATGGTGGATCATATATGACATGCCTGGTTTGGCTGTTTTGATCCTAAATAATGGTAGATCCCATCTATCCATGTTGACGAGTCCTTTGAATTGATTAGGGAGTTCAACAAAAGAGTTGATTGGCCCTGAGTAAAAGAAGTACTTAGAAAGAAATAATAGGCAATATAAGATGAAGATCGAGCTAAAACTTTATAAAAAGTGTTAATAGTAATTGAATTTGGATGTCTATGTGATTACAACGGTATGAATAAAATAGTGTGGATCGAATTCCTAAATATGATTAATATCTATCATTTTGAAACTTGCAATTTTTATTAATTTTTATATTATAACGCAAATACATCTTTTAAATATTTTTATATTATTTTTTAAAATTTATTTTCATTAACACGAAGACCACGCGCAACGCGCGTACGCTAAGACTAGTATTATATTAAAAGCACGAAGGCGCTTAGCGAAATGTCGTTCGCCTTTTATACCCTTATACAATAGAGTTCATATTAGATAAAATAGTCATTTGAATTGAAAGCAACTAAAATTTTAGTTATACACGTTTTCTTATTTGAATTGTTTAAAATAGACAAAATATGTTCCTTAACCTTTTTCTTTTATTTCACAGTATCAAAATATTTTTTTTTACTAAAAACAAAAACAATCCTATACGTAAGTAAAAAATTATCGTTTCAAGAAGGTACAAATTTCTCCTCAAAGTGTTAGTAATTCCTAATTTAAATAAAAAAAGACATATATTGAGAATTATAATTTTATCTAATATAAAATATACTTACGAAAAGTAAAAAAAGTCCATCTACAAGTTTAAAAAAAAAAACATTCCTAAATTTCTCACATAAATAAAAGAAAAGTACAAAAAGAATGGATTCCTAAAATTCATAAATAAATAAATGAGAAAAGTAAGTTTTCAAGAAGGAATTAGATTTTGTTCAATTCCTAAAATCTAAGTTAAATAAAAGAGAAAATTATCTTTTCAACCTATAATGAAATTGTAATTAAAGAGAAAATACTTTATTAAAAAGAAAATTCTAACTACTTTTGTTATGAATTTTCTTTTTCGGGAGCACTGATCCGTATCAAACAAAAACTTAAGGAGTCTTTTGTTAACCCTTTTTTATTTACATTTTGAATTTAGAGATGTTATATTTTTACTTTAAATATAATATAATTTCTTAAAATGCATCAAATTCATTTTAATTTGATGTAATGAAACGAACCATCCTTATTTTTTTATAAAATTATATTTAACATTAATTTTTCACCAAAACTAATAATATTATAATTCATAAAATTATTTATGGATAGGATACCCTCATTACACGTGTACCCCATATTAAGAAATATAAAACTTTTGAACAATACTATTGAATTATGTACACTTAAAATGCAGCTATTGAGTGTCATTCCCAAAGTATTTCTAACATTTTTTATTTTGAGTTAAAGAGTAAAAAAAGTATGAACATTGGATAATTTTAATTTAATTGCAGTATTTATTAAAGTAGTATTTATATTTTTGATACATAAATTTTATAGAAAGTGTTGAAAATAGGGCAATGGACATCCATACTATATTAAAATACGGAAACCCTCAGAGAAATATTATTCACCTTTTGTACTTTAAAATTAACTAAATCTGGTCATTAAATATTTTCTTTTTAAATTATATAGGAAGTCATAATATCTTAACATAAATATATCTAGGAGAAATAAGAGTCATAATAATTAGGACATTTTCTTGTCCTATATTTGCTTAGGTCTAAGGGGAAAATTCTATATACACGATTTGTCACTATTAAAAGAGAGACATGTGTACTTAATTAAGTATTTCTTTTGAAATTATTAAATGTAAATTTTAGATATTATACAAAAAATCGATAAAGAGAGAAAATGTTGTTCAAGTAAGAAATTTCAATATTTTCTATTATTATAAGAGCATAAAAGCACGAACTCCCAACGCAAAAATAAATGAATTATTTTCTTTACTTTTTGTGTAAGTACTCAAACACTGTTATAAATAGAATTCTATTTAAGGTGAATGTCTATATTTTAGAGAGATCTTAGAGATTTTACTTGGTGGCTAAGTCACTTTTTCCTATAAATAGACGGGTCATATTCCATTGTAATTCATCCCAAAATTAAATAAGAATTTCCTCTCTCTTTCTCTGCAAGATTGTTCTTCTTCTTTTATTGTTTCATAACAAACACATTATTTTATAATTATTACATTATTATTAAAAATTATATATTTAATGATATAGGGTACACGCGCAAAACGCGTACCCTAAGACTAGTATATGAAAAACAAAAAGGGCTATTTTAGGCAACACTAACCTTTGTGGAAATTGATATCAAATATTTTCCTATGGTTAATGAAATATATCGCGACAAAGTCTTGGAGTTACGGTAAAGTTATTTTTGTGATCAGTCACGGGTTCAAGCCATGCAAACAACTATGAATACTGCATTAGGATAAACTATCTACATCACACGCGTTGAGGATGCGGTCCTTCTTCGGACTTTATCTGCAGAGGCGGACACACATGACGAGTTGAGGGGTCACCGGCACCCAAAAAATTCGATCCATATATACTTGCAAATGTATTAGAAAAATAGTCAGATATTAGCATAGGTCCCGTACCAATCTTTTTTAGCGCGGGAGAACGACTTTACAACAGTCATTGTTAATAATTACTGGCAATCACTTAACACTTTGACGCATTGAATGATGTATGTATGGTTATGTGTGCCTTATTCGTTGCACATGAACTGAATTCTAACAGAACATATGATAATAATGATACACATAAGCCAAAGAACTGTGTCATGATTAATAAAAGAGACAAACAACTTATATATGTTCAAAACATCTCTTCTTGCTGAGGCCTAAAAAAAATAGTATCATTTACATTCGAACTCAATATTTTGGATGCGAAACATAAATATATACATATTTGAATAATTATTAAATCTATACTCATTTTAAAAAATACAAATGAATTTAACGTTAAGGAATTTTTGCGGTCGAATACATTAAATTTAAATCTTAGATACATCACTGAGTGTTTTACCAGTGGCGGAGCCACATGGGTGTCAACTGACACCCCTTTGTCGGAAAATTACACTGTTTAGCTCGGTAATTTAAAAAAAATTATATATTATATGCTATATAATGACACCCTTAATTTCTTTTATATTTTAACTTCCCTTAATAAAAATCCTGACTCCGCCAATATGTCGTACCTCCTTCCTTCAGCAGTTTTGTCAAGCAAGAGGAAAGAGTATCTGTTACCATGCTTCTGCTTATATTATAATTTATTCTGCTTTACCTGAAATTGAAATAATTGATGCGAAACTAGTTGAAGGTAATTTAACATTAATTAAGGTTAATAAAATATACTAGCTGGACAAAGGTGGTAAGTTTACCAGCACTACTAAGGGCAGATGTGGAGCTAGGATTGTTCTGAGTTTTAGGACATGACTTTAATTGTTAGTAATTGTGTTTTAAATTTAATTTTGTACATATATTATGATTTAGACTTTTTAATATAAATATATATATAGTTTGGCCTAAAGTTAGTGAGTTCTGCAAATAGGGACCCTAAACCATTTTATCAGATTTCAATTTATCAGCATGCAGTAGCCTAAACTATTATATTTTGCAGACATTCGAGAACTAAGCGATGCAAGTGCAATATAGTATGGAGAAAAATCGTGTCATACATAATTTAATTAGGTATGGTATTGATATAGTATTTTAAAAACAAAATATCAAAAATACAAGATCGAAATATTTAAATAACCTATCGTACCGATCGACGAACACCCACTGATATTTCCACCTTTCCCCCTCTTAGGTTTAGCATTTTTTGTTTCAATTTTTTTCTTTCACTGTACTATAACATTTTCATTTTTTGAATTTGTGAGTACCTTACTTAAGAATATTACAATTTATGAATTTATGTACTAGTTAGTACTAGAGCCAAACAAATTGGCGTTAGTTACCAAATCGACTAAAAAGAAATCGAAGGGAGAAAAACCGAGCCATACCCAATTTAATTAGATATGGTATTGATATAACATTTTTAAAAATAAAATATCGAAAATAACGGACCGAAATATCAAAATAACCTGCGGTACCGACCGGCGAATTCCCGTAGATATTAGTGTAACAACAAATTTTCGAGTCGAGAAAAATAAATAATTAATACCGGAAAATTGCGTAACAAATGTAGTATTTGATTTCAATAAACGAAAGTGTTACAATCTCTATGATATTCCTCTGATTCTTCAAGAATGTAAAGTATCTTGGTGAGCTTGACTTTGATTTGATTCAAGGGCTTTGTAAAGCTTAATCTTGAATCTCCTTCTTGAACTTGGATTTGGATTTGATCACGAACAAGTAACTTGATCTCGAACGCCTTAGTATTTGATTTGCCTTCGTTCTTGATCTTGACTTGAACTTGAACTTGTAGCTTGAGTGCTTGAATGCATGAACTTGTAGTTTGTAGAGAAATCTGCGGTGTTTGATCCACGAGTTCTCTGCTTGCTTCTTGTAATAACTTTTGGTGTCTTTTCTTAATTATGAAGACCCCTATTTATAGTTGTGGAAGGGAAGAGTTTTGATAAGAACAAACTCTTTCCGACCAATCAAATTGAAGTGTGACATGACCGTATTTGATTGGCCAGAACATGTCACTTGCACACGTGGTGCGATTTCATTAGCCTTTTAATGTGACTTGGCATGCCTTGTCATTTTGACACGTGGCATGGTCCTATCGGCTCTTTCATTTGACTTGGCGTGCCACGTCATTTGACACGTGACACCAAACTGGGCCTCTGGGAAAATGACATATTGAGCCTAATAAAGTGAGCTCATCAATTTAGCCCAACCAAATGGGCTAGCCCAATAGATTACGACTTATTTATTTAATCCATATCTATTGAACTTATATAATTAATTCAGTTATATTAGCCCGTAGTATTTATTTATACTAATATATCTTGAATTTAAAATATAATCTGAATTATTTCATGAATTTAATTTTAATAAAATTTATATGCCTACACTAGAAACTAAAATAGCAAACTAAAATTAATAAACGAAAATTAAATTAGGAAAGCAATCACGAGTCGGTTTATGATTTTAGGGGGTTTCCCACTTCATTAAGGATTCTAATTCCCGATTAAGAAGCTTTTATCTCTCTATATATATACGCCTAATTCTTCTCCTAAATTCTCACTCAAAACACATACTTCCTTCTCCTTCAACAATGGCAATTCTCTCAGATTACACAGAAGAAAATCAAGAACAACCTATGAAGCCTATAGAGAAAAAACCAGAAAATTCTTCTCCTTCAACCCCAAAAGAAGAAGAAAAGAAGTTAAAGCCAAACAAGTCCAATGGCCTAGACATGGAGAATTATTCATGGGGTCAATCTCTTCAAGAAGTTACGATCAACGTCCCAATTCCTTTTGGCACAAAATCAAGATTCATAATTGTTGAAATCAAGAACACTACCCTCAAAGTTGGACTAAAAGGTCAACCATTAATAATAAACGGTGAATTTTTTAAAGCAGTGACAGTTGATGAATGTTATTGGAGTTTAGAAGATCAGAAAGAAATTTCTATTCTTTTAACTAAGCAAAATAAATCTGATTGGTGGAAGAGTTTGTTAAAAGGTGGACTAGAAATTGACACACAAAAAGTCGAGCCGGAGCCAAGTAAATTGTCAGATTTGGACACTGAAACAAGGGCAGCAGTTGAAAAAATGATGTTTGATCAAAGACAAAAACATATGGGACTTCCAACAAGTGAGGAGATTACAAATCAAGATATGCTTAAGAAATTTATGGAACAAAATCCTGCTATGGCTAAGAATTTTGCTAATGCTAAGATGATGGGAATGGGCTAATTGCATTGACATTTTATGTTACTAATTTTTAAAAATCTCTAGTAGATTTAGATTCTTTTTTTTTTCCTCATGCTAGTAAGTGAGATTGGAATTATTGTTGGAATTTTTGGATTTCGTGGGTCTTTATTGTTTGGTTAATGCATAAATCAATTAATATTAATTTTTTCTATTGAAAAAAATGTATGTTTGATATTTATGACATATAGATTTTAACTTATATACACGAACATTAAGGTCAAACAAAATATCTATGAGTAACCCACCATAAAAAGTAGAATCTGTTATAAATGAGGTGAATGCATCTTAGTGAGATGAATGCATTTGTATGTCTATTTAACATACTTTGTATTCATGTACTCAATTAAGAAGTACATTAACTTATAACTAGTGAATGTATCTGTACCTTTATAAATAGGGAACTTTTGACCCTATGAAAGTGATACCAAGAAAAGAAATAACAAAATATTTTCCCTCATATTTATTTTGTCTCAATTAGTATATTGTTCTATTTTGCTCTCATTTATTAATATATTATCAATAGTTCTTCCCAAGAGCAAGGTACGTTTCAAAAATGATTTAATTTAATTTGGTTGGTGAAATGCAGAAAATCATTATGATCATATTCTGTTATATATCAGATATAAAATTTTAATTAATCAGATGTTAAATTCTGAAAACGCGAGCATGAAAGAATGCTAATTAATGACTTTTAATGTTATAGTAGCATACATGTTTTTAATACGTCCATAACTATTATTTCCTAGACTATTTCAACGGCAAATGACTTTTAATTTTAATCAACCTCGATAAATGCAAATTAATTAATGACTTAATTATTAGATGAATCGTATTGAATGTTGAAACTTGTCAGAATGAATATCATCTAGTTTTATGCCTACTTAGCTTATTGAAACGTATTCTAAGTAGAACAAAATTATACCAGTATATATTAATTCAACTTATCTATTCTATGAAAATATACTTACATGTCTACAGTTTTTGGTGGATAACATTAAACACTAATCTATCATCGCATTGCACAAAATTATTTGTTAGATAAATATACACATAGAATATTAATACACGATTATGCACTACACTGAATTTTTTCATTGATAATAATTCTTGTCATTCTAATTCACTTAGTTCTATGATAGTTTTCACTATGTCGAATTTGTCAAAGCTTGAATTTATGGAACTTGACATCTCTGGAAATAACTATTTGCCATGGGTACTTGATGCTGAAATTCACCTTGACTCTAAAGGTCTTGGTGACACTATTAAAGAAGGAAATGAAGCATCAAGTCAGGATAAGGCGAAAGCCATGATTTTCCTTCGTCATCATCTCGATGAAGGGTTAAAAATAAAAAGTAAATATTTAGCCTTGAAAGATCCATTTCAATTATGGACTAGTTTGAAGGAACGATATGACCACCTGTGATGACCCAAAAGGTCATCCTAAGTAATTTTAGCTGTATCTGTGTTTCGAGGCTCCGAAAGCCTCCGTTGATCTCACCTCGATATACGTACGCAGCCCGGTCGTGTAGCCGGGAAGCTTCTATGTGAAAATCTGATAAAAATGGAGTTCTTATAATAAACAATTGAATAAAGTTGACTTTGGTAAATATTTTTGGTAAACGGACCCGGACCCGTGATTTGACGGTCCCGCAAGGTTCGTAGAAAAATATAGGACTTGGGCGTATGCCCGGAATCGAATTCCGAGGTCCCAAGCCCGAGAAATGAATTTTTAAAGGAAATTATTTTCTGAAAATAATAAAGGCTTTTGAAAATGAATAATTATGTGAAAACCGTGTTACCGGGATCGTATTATGGTTTCGGAGCCCGAAACAGGTTTAATATATGTTATTTGACTCATCTGTGAAATTTGGTGTAAAACGGACTTGAAATGACGTGTTTCGGGTCAAAATTGGAAAAGTTAAGCTTTATGAAGTTTTAAGAAATTTCTATGAGTTTTGAGGTATAATTCCTTGTTTTGATGATATTTTGATGATTTAAAAGCTTGAACAAGTCCGTATGATGTTTTGGGAGTCGTGTGTGGTTTTGGTTTTGAGACCCGAGGGCTCGGGTGAGTTTCGGGTAGCTAACAGGGTGAGTTAAAGTATAAAAATCTGGTGTAATTGCATTTTGCTGGTGTCAGTTCTATTACTCTATGCGATCACATTGATTGGTCCGCGATCGCATAACTTCATGCTTGGGAGTAGACTGTTACACTATGCGATCGCATAGCACCCTCCGCAATCGCATAGTGTATTAGGTGGGTAAGGGGAGCCGGGGGGAAGTACTCTCTGCGGTCGCAGCTTCTCCTGTGCGATCACATAGTGAAGAAGCAGTATACATGTGCGATCACAATAGTCATTCCGCGATNTTATTAAATGAGTTCAAAACAGAATATTTCATACGGGACTTTGCTATTTTCAGCCTTCTTCTCCTCCTCCAACCTCCATTGTCGACCCCCAAGCTAGAATCCTTCAATAAACCCTTGGGTAAGTGATTCCAACTTCTATTTCTTCCACTTTCCTTTCATAATCACTAGAATCTAGGCCTAAAAACATGGAAATTAAGATAGAAATTGGGGTTTTGGGTAGAGTTAGGTTTTTGGGAATTTTGGGTGATTCAACCTCAATTTGAGGTCGGATTTTAAAACAAATCATATATTTGAACTCGTGGGGTTATGGGTAGTCGGATTTTGGTAAGAGTCTCGAGTTTGGACCATGTGGGCCCGAAGTCAAATTTTGGAATTTTAGGAAGAATGCTTAGAAATTAGTAATTAGGCTATGAGTTTGATTTATTGAGCCATTATTGATATACTTGGGTTGATTATGTCTAGATAATACCGTTCCAGAGTCGAATCCTAAAGGAAAGGCGGTGTTAGAGGGTTGATTGCTCTATTTTGGACCTGAGGTAAGTGTTTGGCTTATGTGCTATGTGTAATTCATGTCCAACGTATATGCGGGGTGACGAGTGCCTATATGTTACGGTCAAGCATGCCCGTGAGTCAATTGTGATGAATCATACCGTGTTCTTAATATTCTCTGTACTATGAGTAATTGGTGATTTAGAAGTGATACCTTGATTTGTTTCATGACATGGGGAGTTATTGTGTTATTTGTTTCATTTGAGGCTTTTAATGTTGAAATTGTATTTCTGATGCGAGGTTGGTTATAGCTGAGTCCCTTGCCGGGACGATAGAATTTTATTTAGTATTTTCATACACTTGAGACTTCTTATTGTTGATTTTCACATTATATTATTGCTTTTATATTATTTATCACACGAGGGGACATGCCGTGATGATCGTTTATCATTTATCGCACGAGGGGACATGCCGTGCTGATTGTTTATTATTTATCACACGAGGGGACATGCCATGATGATCGTTTATTATTTATCACACGAGGGGACATGCCGCATTGATTTGTGAAACCCCACGTGTTATTTTTCTCTCTTCTCTTACGTAAAATACGTAACGTGG
>ML270408.1:0-87329 GCA_005239495.1 Nicotiana undulata | reverse complement strand
CTTACATACTCGGTACATTATTCGTACTGACGTCCCTTTTGCCTGGGGACACTGCGTTTCATGGCCGCAGGTCCCAATAGACAGGTCGATAGCCCTCCAAGTAGGCTATCATCTCAGCGGAAGATGTTGGTGCACTCCATTTGCTTCAGAGTTGTTTATTTGGTTAGTATGATTTAGACGTGTATTGTTTGGTATGGCGGGACTCTGTCCCGACCTTTACAAAATTTATGTACTCTTAGAGGCTTGTAGGCATATGTCGTGTACGTAAAAGATTGTAGGCCTTGTCGGCCTATGTTTTGAGTTTATAAAGGATTATGTTGGCCTATTAGGCACGTATGTCACGTGTATATGGTGATGTAATAAGAAAGATACGTTACGTTGGTGCTTGGTTGAGTAAGGTACCGGGTGCCCGTCGCAGCCCATCGGTTTGGATCGTGACAATAACCAAGAGAATCTGGGGTTCAGGCTTTCAAAGGCCCCCGATGTATCAAAAACCAAACAACCCACCTCTTATCTGCCTCATGGGTCTAGATCTTCCAATGACGAGATGAGGAAAATTGAGAACATGTTCAAACAAATGATGGGGAAGAATGTCGACTCCCATGCTCAATTAGCCTTTCACAACACTTCAATATGCAATTTGGAGGTTCAATTGGGGAAAACCTCGCAAGCAATAAACACTCTTCCTAAAGGCACACTACCTTGTGAGACAGTGGTGAACCCGAAGGGTGGGAATAACACGGGACATGCCATGGCCATAATCACAAGGAGTAGAAAAGACGGGAATGCAACCACCTCAAGTTAAAGAAGAATTATTGATGATGATCAAGTGATTCAAGAAGATGAGGTTCCAAACAATGTGGTTCAAGCTAATGACAAAGTAAGAATTGATATTTAAGAAAATGTGGAAGAGACTCAATAAGAGGTGAACCTGTATATAGAACACGTTATTGACATACCGGAACTGGTAGTGCCAAAGGCTAAGGATCCAATGCCAAGGACTCCTCCTCCATACCCTCAAAGTCTTTCCAAGAAAAATAGTGAGAACCAATTCACGAAGCTTATTGACATGATGAAGAGCTTATCTATTAATGTGCCATGGGTTGAGGCTTTGGAACAAATGCCCGTCTATGAAAAGTTCATGAAAGATTTTGTGACAAAGAAAAGTTCAATGAATTGTGAGACCATAAAGATGACTGGATCCGAAATTAGAAGATCCCGGTGCTTTCACAATCCCTTGCACTATTGGAAGCGCCGACTTTGCCAAAGCTCTTTAGGGGTGAGTGTCAATTTGGTGCCCTACTCGGTATTCAAAACTTTGGGAATTGGGCAACCAAGACCCACATCCATGAAGTTACAAATGGCAGATCGTACTATGAAGGGACCATTGGGTAATATTGATGATGTGTTGGTTTTTATTGATAAGTTCATCCTCCCGACGAACTTTGGGATTCTTGATTGTGAAGTGGACTATGAGGTGCCAATTATTTTTGGTAGACCTTTCCTTTTTATGGGAAGGTTCTTGTTTATGTGGAAGCCAGCGAGCTCACCTTCCGCGTGGGTGATGAAAAGGTGGTTTTCCATGTGTGCAAATCTATGAGGAAACCAAATAGCAATGGAATTTGTTAGTTTGTGGACTTAGTGACCGAGGTGATTGTTGATGATACTAGTGCAATGATGAATGTTGATGATACTTTGGAGGCCGTATTGCTCAATCATGATGATGATGAGAAAGATGGCTATGCAGAATGTGTGAATGCATTGCAATGAATGGGGTCGTACACTTATGAACCCCGCAAATTGTCCTTAGATCTCGAAAACCGGAAGACTCCTCTAACAAAGCCCTAAATCGAGGAGCCTCTCACTTTGGAGTTAAAGCCATTGCCTCCACATCTCAGGTACGAAATCCTTGGCCCGTGTTCTATTTTACCGGTTATTCTTTCCTCTTGTTTGACTAACATGCAGGTAGACTCTACTTTGGCGGTGCTACAAGAGAGGAAGAAAGCTATACGATGGATATTGACGAAAATTTGGGGTATAAGCCCCGCCTTTTGCATGCACAAGATTATTTTGGAGGAGGATGCAAAACCCACCGTTGAACATCAAAGAGATTAAATGAAGCAATGCAAGAGGTGGTGAAGAAGGAGATCGTAAAATGGTTGGATGCCAAGGTTGTTTACCCCATTATCGATAGCTCGTGGACCTCTCCGGTGCAATGTGTCCAAAAGAAAGGGGGCACGACTGTGGTTACCAATGACAAGAATGAGTTGATCCCTACAAGAATGGTGACCGGGTGGAGAATGAGTGTGGACTATCGCAAGCTCAACAAAGCCATACGGAAAGATCATTTCCCACTTCAATTCCTTGATCAAATGCTTAATAGGTTGGCCGACCGAGCTTTATATTGTTTCCTTGATGGATATTCTTGCTAAAATTAAATTCTTATTGCTCCGGAGGACAAAGAAAAAACTACTTTCACTTGTCCCTATTGTACTTCCGCATTCTCACGGATGCCATTTGGGTTATGCAATGCAACAATGACTTTTCAACGATGTATGATGTCTATCTTCACCGACATGGTGGAGGATTTTCTTGAGGTATTCATAGATGACTTTTCGATGGTCGGAAATGTAAAGACCCGTAAAATTTCAAGTCTAAAATAATGCCCGAATAGGTCCCTGTGTTGTTATAACTGTAGAAATTCTTAAAACGGAGTAAAATGTATCCCGAAACTTAAAAGATAAAATTTTCCAGGAATTGCGCGTTATGCGATGCACTATGTGATCGCATAATAGGTATGCAGACCGCATAGTGGTTGCATACCTGGACAGGCTACTGTCCAAATTGAGGACAACTATGAGGCCCAGAATGCGATCGCATTTTGGGTATGCAGACCGCATATTTGTCGCATTCTTGCCCCATGGTTTTTGCGAGGCAGGTTATGCGACGCAGTATGCGATCGCATAACAGGTATGCGGACCGCATAACAGGTATGCGGACCGCATACCTGGGCAGATTGTTTTCCAATTTTGGCCCATTTGAGGGCCATTTATGCGACAGGAGTGCGGATCGCATAGTAGGAATGCTATCACATTCCTGACCGCATAGCAGGAACCGCATTTCTGTGTCGGGGCTCCTATTTTCCAAATTTAAAACCCGACCCCCTGTTTAATAAAACACTCATTCCCTTCATTTTTAACGTTTTTCTAACCAAGAATAGAGAGAGAAAAGAGAGTTCTTGAGAGAGAAGGTTTACACATCATCCAATTTGATTTTCCAAAATCACTCAAGCCCGGTTCTTTTCAAGTTATTGTCTTCTTCTTCACTCAAAGAGGTAAGTCTTCACCCTATTTCCCCAATTTCTCAGATTTTGGTTAAGAATAAAGCACACATAGGTCGGTTCTTGAAAATAAAGTTGAGACCTTGCATGCATGTGAGTTAATCTCCGTAATCTAGTAAAGGGTAACAAGTTTGGGTAATTATTCTCAAAAAGAGGTTAGTAATCTAAAGGGGGTCACATAGTGTTTGATAAAATGGACAATAGAATTCAAGCTTCCTAATTCTAAGTGGAATATGTCACATTGTAGAATAGATTGACGGTGCTAGACGGTCCGGTAATTTGTGATAGAAATTAAAAAGGGGAAATTCGACTCGAGGTATGTATGGCTAACTTTAATCTTTTTAGAGTCACCATGTAGTGTCCAACATTCGGTATGAGTTTCTTGCTGAGTATATGTGAATTGATTGTTCTGAATTATTGGGGTGTAAAATTTCATTCTCTAATTCTCTTAGTCGAGTATCATGTTAATTGAAACTGTGAAAGATGATTTCTTGTGATTACACTATCATGTGCAAGGTTCGTTAAACGCTTGAATATGTTGGTATAAAAGAATGGTAGAGGACCCAAATGTATGAATGTATCTAAGTTCTAAGGGATGTGTAACAAGTGATGAAAAAGGAGATGTGAATTGATTTAATTGAACTACATGACCATGGTAATATTGTACATGACCCCTAGTTTGGCAAGGTTTATTGTGCCTTAATTTTTATATGGATTGGTTGTCGTAATGAATTTGTATTCTTGTTGATAGGAATCCTTGTGATTGAATTATTGATTGATAAAGACTATTGTGAACACATGATTGTTCGATTGTTATGAAAGTGTACCCTTAATGATATGAAGTCTTTTGAGTGAATTGTGGGCTGTTATTGTTGCTATGAAATGTGATTGTTCGGTGGGATCGGGTTGCACTCCGCAACACGAGGTAATAAGGGTGGAGAGGTAACAAGGGTGGAATGGGAATTGTACGGTAGGATCGGGTTGCACGCCGCAATAGAATGTAATAAGGCTGAAATATGATTGTACGGTAGGATCGGGTTGCACGCCGCAACGGGAAGCAATAAGGGTGGAAACAGTGATAAGGAATAAGGCTGGAATGTGGTGGTGTTGAGATGAGGATCTGTGAAACTGTTGATTGTGGTTGTTTCTGTGCAATACTTGTTGGTTCCATTAACTGTCTCTTATCTATGTATTGTTTGATTTTACTTAGAGTAAAGCTTGTTCATACATACTAGTACTATTCCACGGTACTAACGTCCCTTTTGCCGGGGGCGCTACATCGTTTTTATGGATGTAGGTGGTTCCATAGCAGGTAGCTCAGCCCGCCGTTAGTGGTGCCTCCTCTTCATCTCTTCAGCAGTTCTGGTGAGCCCCACTCCTTCTCGGGGCCGTGTGTGGATTATACCATTCTCTTTTTGCTTATGTTGTAAAAGGTATAGCCAGGGCCTTGTTACCGGCAAGTTTATGTAAAACTCCTAGAACTCTTAGAGGCTTCGTAGACACTGTGTGGGTTGTATATACATATATATCTATTTTGGGCGATAGTTGTATTCACTCGTAAATTTGGATCGTAAATCAGAAATGTTGTATGTAACTTGTATGTTTTGGGTTCTCTATTATTGAAAGTTAAAATAGGAAAAACGGAATCATGTTGTAAATTGTACCTTGAATCTAGATTGTCTAACTCACATGGAATAATGAAGGTTATGAACACCGGGCAATACGTTGGGTAGGAAAGGCAATCCAGGTCCGCTTGACTGGGTTCATATGGTCAGGCGCCAGTCTCGTACCTTGACTTTGGGGTGTGACAAACTTGGTATCAGAGCCTGAGGTTTTAAAAGTGTCCTAGGACATCTCGGAGCCGTGTCTAGTAGAGCCCTTCTTATCGGTGTGTTGTCGACCACATCTATAATTAGGGGGCTGCATAGACATTTAGGAAAATACCCTTTCATTGTTACTCTTTATCGTGCGATGAAGTGAAATGTGATAATGTCTCTATCTAACTCGTGCATTGTCCTAATTTTCAGTAAATGGCGCCCAAGAAGAGAGCTCCGCTCGGCCTAGAGGCTAATGACACCCCAAGTGTGGCCATAAATCCTTTATCTGATGGTACGGGTGAGAATGATTTCCCGACCTTGAATCTGCCTGACTCCTCCATGACAGGCCAGTCTATCCCTATTCCTGCTCTAGGGGAGGGTACTAAAATCCCTCCGGCTGGTGTTCTTGATCCTTCCTCAGTCCCAGCTTTCGGTCCCAGTATTTCTGATTGGGACCTCAGGGGAGCTATTCAGATGTTGACTCAGTTAGTGGCCTCCGAGGCCCAAAGATCGCAGGCTGCCCCTGCGTCCTCTAGCGAGCAAGGGGATTCTTCAGGTTCTAGGGTCAACCAGTTTCTGCGGTTAGCCCCTCCAGAATTCACATGCACCGTCCTAGAGGCTGATCCTAAAGATTTTGTAGATGAAATGTACAAGACTCTCCGGGTTATAAAGTCTACTGAAACAGAGAGAGTTGAGTTAGCTTCCTATCGTCTAAAGGGGGCAGCATATTCATGGTTTGAGATGTGGGAGAGTTCCCGTGGAGAGGGGAGCCCTCCGGCGAGGTGTGTCAAGTTTGGTGATGCTTTCATGGATCATTTCTTGCCTGCCAAGGTTATGGCAGCTCGTGCTGCAGAGTTTGAGGTTCTTAAGCAGGGCCACATGAGTGCGTGGGAGTACCATATGGAGTTCGTGCGCTTGTCCAAGTATGCTACCTACATGATGCCGACTATGGAGGCCTGAGTTCGTCGGTTTGTTCAGGGCCTTGGTCCCTTGGTTGTCATTGAGGCTGCTACAACTGCTTTAAATTTGGATATGAACTATGGTAAGATTGTGGGTTTTTCCCAGGCTACAGAGGCTCGGAAATTTAAGATAAGAATGGAGAGGGAGAGTAGTAGTAGGGCTCGGTCAGCGGGAAACCCTGGGAGTTCAGTTGGAAGTGGGAGATCAGCCCTTGGGAGATGGTCGGCAGGTCCATCTCAGTCCTATGCTCAGTCTTTGGCCAGTGCGCCACCATCAGGGCACAACTATCAGCAGGGAGGTCGCTTTGGGCCTGGTTCATATGGCAGGAGGTTCCACCAGTCATGTCGTTCTGGTGGGAGGTTTAGCAGCAGCAGAAGGGTCCCATGTCCTAAGCGTGGGATGTCCCATTCTGAGACATGTTACCTGGATATTCCGGTATGCTATAGATGTGGAGTGAGGGGCCATTTTCAGCGAGATTTTCGTGCGCCCAGCCAGGGCACAGGTAGAGGTACTGCTCAGCCATCTAGTTCTTCGGCCGCTACATCTTCAGCACGCCCTCCAGCTCCAGCAGGGCGCGGTGCAGCTAGGGGTAGAGCACGGGGTCATGGGGGACCTAGCCGGTTCTATGCTTTGAGTGGTCGCCAGAGTGCGGAGGCTTCTCCAGATGTTGTCACAGGTATTCTGACTGTCCAATCGCATGATGATTATACTCTTATTGATCTCGGGTCTTCATTGTCATATGTTATTCCATTTATTGCTTCGAGTTTTGGGATAGAACCCGAACAGCTTCATGAGCCGTTCTCTGTGTCGACTCCGGTTTGTGATTCTATTACAACCGTGCGAGTCTATAGGAATTGTGTTGTCACGGTGTGTGGTCGAGATACCACGGCTGATCTTATTGAGCTAGGAATGTTAGATTTTGATGTGATCATGGGAATGGATTGGCTTTACTCGTGCTTTGCTAAACTCGACTGCCGAACCAGAATTATGAGGCTCGAGTTTCCTAATAATCCAGTTATCGAATGGAAGGGGAATGATGTTGTGCCGAGAGGTAGGTTTAATTCCTATCTAAAGGCCTCCAAGATGATCCAAAAGGGGTGCACCTATCATTTGGTTCGGGTTGCGGACACCACTTGAGAGGTGCTTGCTCCCGAGTCTGTGCCGGTTGTGAATGAGTTTCTTGAAGTGTTTCCGGATGAGCTTCCTGGGATTCCACCAGTTAGAGAGATCAATTTCGGGATTGATGTATTGCCAGATACCCAGCCAATATCTATTCCACCGTACAGGATGGCGCCAACAGAATTGAGAGAGTTCAAAAAACAATTGAGAGATCTATTAGAAAAGGATTTCATTCGGCCAAGTGTATCACCTTGAGGCGCACCGGTTCTTTTTGTCAGGAAGAAAGATGGATCGCTGCGAATGTGTATTGATTATCGGCAGCTCAACAAGGTCACCATCAAGAATAAATATCCATTGCCTCAGATAGATGATTTGTTCGATCAGTTGCAAGGTGCCAGATTCTTCTCAAAGATTGACTTACGGTACGGGTATCACAAGTTAAAGATCAGGGAGCAGGATATTCCTAAGACTGCCTTCAGGACTCGTTATGGGCACTTTGAATTTCTGGTAATGTCTTTTGGTCTAACCAACGCCCCAACATCTTTTATGGATCTTACGAATCGGGTTTTCAAATCGTTTCTTGACTCTTTCGTGATAGTCTTCATTGATGATATCCTTGTCTATTCGCAAAGTCAGGAAGACCATGCTAATCACCTCAGGACAGTTCTACAAAATCTTCATCAACACTAGTTGTATGAAAAGTTTTCAAAATGTGAGTTTTGGCTAGAATCAGTCACCTTTTTGGGCCATGTTATTTCTAGGGAAGGGATTCAAGTTGATCCCCAAAAGATCGCAGCGGTGAAGGATTGGCCTAGACCAATGACCGCGACTGAGATTCACAGATACTTGGGTCTAGCTGGGTATTATCGAAGATTTGTGGAGGGATTCTCTACTCTCGCCTCCCCATTGACTAAGCTGATGCAGAAAGCAATCAAGTTTCAGTGGTCCGATGCTTGTGAAAAGCGTTTTCAGGAATTGAAATCAAGGTTGACTTCGGCACCGGTGTTGACCTTGCCAGAAGGTACAGAAGGATTCGCGATTTTATTTTGATGCTTCGAGGGTTGGTTTGGGGTGTGTGTTGATGCAATGTGGTAAGGTAATAGCGTATACTTCAAGGCAGCTCAAGAATCATGAGAAGAATTATCCGACACATGATTTGGAAGTCGCAACGGTTGTGTTTGCATTGAAAATCTTGTGGCATTATCTTTATGGGGTCCATGTGGACGTGTTCACAGACCACAAGAGTCTTCAGTATCTATTCAAGGAGAAGGAGATAAATTTAAGGCAGCGAATGTGGTTAGAATTTCTCAAAGATTATGATATGAATATTTTGTACTATCTAGGAAAGGAGAATGTGGTAGCCGACGCTCTTAGTCGGAAATCCATGGGTAGCCTGGCACATTTAGAAGTCGGTCAGAGGCCATTGGCTCGAGAAGTTTATCAGTTGGCCAGTCTTGGGTATGTCTTTCGACCTCAGATGAGGGGGATGTCATGGTGTTTAATGGAGCGGAGTCTTCGCTTGTAGCGGAAGTGAAGGAAAAGCAATTCAAAGATCCAGCATCGATGCAATTGAGGGAAGCAATTTTGAATCACAAGATTCCAGCTTTTTCACTCGGCAATGATGACGGTGTCTCGCAGTGCCAAGGAAGGTTATGTGTTCCAGACGTGGATGATCTCCGGGAGAGGGTAATGGCAGAGGCTCATAATTCCAGTTATTCTATTCACCCAGGTTCTATGAAAATGTATCGCGATCTCATGGAAATTTATTGGTGGAATGGTATGAAGAGGTGTGTGGCGGACTTTGTGGCTAGGTGTCTGAACTGTCAGCAAATGAAGGCCGAGCATCAGAGGCCTGGTGGGTTGACGCAACTTATAGAAATACCGATGTTGAAATAGGAGATGATCAATATGGACTTCGTGGTAGGGTTACCTCGCAATCAGCGCAAGTTCGACTCAATTTGGGTGATAGTGGATCGACTCACGAAAGCAGCTCACTTCTTACCAGTCAAGTCCACCGATACTGCAGAACAGTACTCTCAGTTGTATATCAAGGAAATAGTCAGACTCCATGGCACTCCACTTTCTATTATCTCGGATCGAGGGGCCCAGTTCACAACTAACTTTTGGAGGAAATTTCAGCAAGGTTTGGGCACTCAGGTAAATCTCAGCACAACTTTCTACCCACAGACAGGCGGTCAAGCAGAGCGGACTATTCAGACGCTTGAGGATATGTTAGGGGCTTGTGTTTTGGATTTCAAAGGTAGCTAGGATGATCACTCGCCGCTTATAGAGTTTTCTTACAACAACAGCTTTCATGCTAGCATTCAGATGGCCCCATTTGAGGCATTGTACAGAAGGAGATGTATATCTCTGATCGGATGGTTTGAGGTTGGTGAGGCAGAATTGTTAGGACCAGATCTTGTGCATCAAGCTATGGAAAAAGTTAGAGTCGTTCAGGAAAGGATGAAAACTGCTCAGAGTCGTCAGAAGTCCTATGCGGATGTTCGTCGTAGGGATTTGGAATTCCAAGTAGATGATTGGGTATTCTTGAAGGTGTCTCCCCTGAAGGGAGTGATGCGGTTTGGGAAGTAAGGGAAGTTGAGCCCTAGGTATGTCGGGCCGTATAGGATCGCTCCAAGGATGGGACAGGTGGCCTATCGGCTGGAATTGCCCCCCGAATTGTCATTAGTACACCCAGTGTTCCATATGTCTATGTTGAAGAAAGTGGTTGGAGATCCATCCGCCATCGTGCCATTTCAGACTATTGAGGTTAATGAAGAATTATTGTATGAAAAGGTTCCGGTTGCTATTCTTGATAGGCAAGTCCGTAGGTTGAGGAACAAAGAAATTGCTTCAGTTAAAGTGTTGTGGCGAAGTCAACAAGTCGAGGAAGCCACGTGGGAAGCGGAAAATGAAATGAAAGAAAAATATCCTCATTTGCTTGAACAAGTCTAGTAGTGATCGTGAGAACTGCCATCTTTAAGTAAATACACCTTTGTGTTTAATTTTTTGCAAGCACACTTCACTCTCCTAATTTCCTTATTATTGTAACATCTCAAGTTGAGCCATATTTGTGTATGTTGTGATTATTTGGAAAATGTGCAGCTCTTTGAAGTAAGCTAAAATTAGGTGCAATTCATGTGGTAGTTAAATGATATGCAAGTTGTGGTGTTAACTGAATTATGTATAAGAATGTTGAAGTAATTGAATTGTATATGATTTGATGGGATAACTGAATTATGTGCGAATTGTTGGGGTAAATGAAATTATGTGAAACTCATGTGATGGTTAAATGATTAATTGAAGTGTAGATTGGTAATGATTAATTGAAGTGTATACAACATGTTGAAGGTAATTGAATATATGCAAGTTGTTGAGGTAACAAGGTTATGTACAAGTTGTTAGAATAACTGCATTATGTAGCATAAAATTGGAAATATGTTTCGGGGGCTCTCTGACAGGTATATAGGCCTAGATACAAAGGAAACTCTGGCGAAATTTTCAGAAAATATCAAAGTTAGTGAAAATTTGGGGGTTGGCATATTGTGTTTTCAAAACCAAGCGATTTCTCGATCCTCATTCGAGGACGAATGATTTTAAGTGGGGGAGGATGTAAAGACCCGTAAAATTTCATGTCTAAAACAATGCCCGAATAGGTCCCTGTGTTGTTATAATTGTAGAAATTCTTAAAACGGACCCATTTTGAGTAAAAAGTATCCCAAAACTTAAAAGATAAAATTTTCCAGGAATTGCGCGTTATGCGATGCACTATGCGATCGCATAACAGGTATGCGGACCGCATAGTGGTCGCATACCTGGACATGCTACTGTCCAAGTTGAGGACAATTATACGGCCCAGAATGCGATCGCATTTTGGGTATGCGGACCACATAGTTGTCGCATTCTTGCCCCATGGTTTTTGCGATGGAGGTTATGCGATCGCATAACAGATATGCGGACCGCATAGTGGTTGCATACATGGGTAGATTGTTTTCCAATTCTGGCCCATTTTAGGGCTATTTCTGCGACAGGAATGCGGACCGCATAGAAGGAATGCAATCGCATTCCTGACCGCATTTCTGTGTCGGGGCTCCTATTTTCTAAATTTAAAATCCGACCTCCTATTTAATAAAACACTCCTTCCCTTAATTTTTAACGATTTTCTGACCAAGAATAGAGAGAGAAAAGAGAGTTCTTGAGAGAGAATGTTTCAACATCATCCAATTTGATTTTCCAAAATCACTCAAGCCCGGAACTTTTCAAGTTATTGTCATCTTCTTCACTCAAAGAGGTAAGTCTTCACCCTATTTCCGCAATTTCTCAGATTTTGGTTAAGAATAAAGCACACATAGGTTGGTTCTTGAAAATTAAAGTTGAGACCTTGCATGCATGTGAGTTAATCTCCGTAATCTAGTAAAGGGAAACAAGTCTGGGTAATTATTCTCAAAAAGAGGTAAGTAATCTAAAGGGGGTCACATAGTGTTTGATAAAATGGCCAATAGAATTCAAGCTTCCTAATTCTAAGTGGAATATGTCACATTGTGGAATAAATTGACGGTGCTAGACGGTCCGGTGATTTGTGATAGAAATTAAAAAGGGGAAATTCGACTCGAGGTATGTATGGTTAACTTTAATCTTTGTAGAGTCGCCTTGTAGTGTCCAAGCATTCGGTATGAGTTTCTTGCTGAGTATATGTGAATTGATTGTTCTGAAGTATTGGGGTGTAAGATTTCATTATTTGATTCTCTTAGTCGAGTATCATGTTAATTGAAACTATGAAAGATGATTTCTTGTGATTACACTATCATGTGCAAGGTTCGTTAAACGCTTGAATATGTTGGTATAAAAGAATGGTAGAGGACCCAAATGTATCTAAGTGCTAAGGGCTGTGTAACAAGTGATGAAAAAAGAGATGTGAATTTATTTAATTGAACTAAATGACCATGGTAATATTGTACATGACCTTTGGTTTGGCAAGGTTTATTGTGCCTTAATTTTTATACGCATTGTTGGTCGTAATGAATTTGTCTTCTTGTTGATAGGAATCCTTGTGATTGAATTATTGATTGATAAACACTATTGTGAACACATGATTGTTCGATTGCTATGAAAGTGTACTCTTGATGATATGAAGCCTTGTGAGTGAATAGTGGGCTGTTATTGTTGCAATAAAATGTGATTGTTCGGTGGGATCGGGTTGCACGCCGCAACACGAGGTAATAAGGGTGGAGAGGTAAGAAGGGTGGAATGTGAATTGTACGGTGGGATCGGGTTGCACGCCGCAACAAAATGTAATAAGGATGAAATGTGATTTTACGGTGGGATCGGGTTGCACGCCGCAACGGGAAGCAATAAGGGTGGAAATGTTGAGAAGGAATAAGGGTGGAATGTGGTTGTGCTGAAATGAGGATCTGTGAAACTCTTGATTGTGGTTGTTTCTATTTCTGTGCGATACTTGTTTGTTCCATTAACTGTCTCTTATTTTTGTATTGTTTGATTTTACTTAGAGTAAAGCTTGTTCATACATACTAGTACTATTCCACGGTACTAATGTCCCTTTTGCCAGGGGCGCTACATCTTTTATATGGATGTAGGTGGTTCCATAGCAGGTATCTCAACCCGCCGTTAGTTGTTCCTCCTCTTCATCTCTTCAGCAGGTTTGGTGAGCCCCACTCCTTCTCGGGGCCGTGTGTGGATTATACCATTCTCTTTTTTCTTATGTTGTAAAAGGTATAGCCGGGGCCTTGTTGCCGGCAAGTTTATTTAAAACTCCTAGAACTCTTAGAGCCTCCGTAGATACTGTGTGGGTTGTATATACATATATATCTATTTTGGGCGATAGTTGTATTCAATCGTAAAATTTGGATCGTAAATCAGAAATGTTGTATGTAACTTGTATGTTTTTGATTATCTATTGTTGAAAGTTAAAAGAAGAAAAACGGAATCATGTTGTAAATTGTACCTTGAATCTAGATTGTCTAACTCACATGGATTAATGAACGTTATGAACACCGGGCAATACGTTAGGTAGGAAAGGCAATCCAGGTCCGCTTGACTGGGTTCATCTGGTCAAGCGCTGGTCTCGTCCCTCGATTTTGGGGCGTGACAGGAAATTCTTTTGATGATTTCTTGAACAACTTGGATAAGGTCTTAGCAAGATGTGAGTAGACAAACTTCCTATTGAATGGGGGGAAATGTCGCATCATGGTCGAGGAAGGCATTGTCCTCGGCCACAAAATTTCAAAGCATGGTATTAAGGTCGACAAGGCCAAAATAGAGGTGATTTCTAAACTCCCACATCTACATCGGTGAAGGGAGTGAGGATCTTCTTGTGTAATGCGGGGTTGTATCGCCGATTCATCAAGGATTTTTCCAATGTGGTGAACCCGTTGTGTAAAATTTTGGATAAGGATGTCAAGTTCCATTTCAACGAGGATTGCATGAAGGAATTCGAACTGTGCAAGTTCAGATTGACTACTACTCCTATTATCACCGCACCAGATTGGAGCTTGCTTTTCGAGATCATGTGTGATGCAAGTGATGTGGAGATCCGAGCAGTTTTGGGGAAACGTATCAACAAAATCTTCCATCGTGTACTATGCTAGTACAACCTTGAACGATACCCTAGTCAACTGCACAATGACCGAAAAAGAGCTTCTTGATAATGTATTTGCTATGGAGAAGTTCCGCCCATACTTCGTGGGTAAAAATGTGATTGTCCACACCCATCATGCGGCGTTTCGGCACATAATGAGCAAAAAGGATTCAAAGACAAGGTTAATATGGTGGGTGGTTCTATTGCAAAAGTTTGATCTAGAAATTCAAGACCACAAAGGTAGTGAAAACCAAGTGGCAGACCACTAGTCTCGTTTGGAGGAGGAGGGTAAGCCACAAGGCGATATTGAGATAAATGATTCCTTTCCCAACGAGTAACATTTAGCCATTTCAATGACCGGAATGCCATGGTTCGCCAACTTAGCAAATTATCTTGTAAGTGGTATTTTACCAAATGAGTTCTCTTCAAACCAAAGGAAGAAGCTCAAACGGGATTGCCTTAACTATTATTTGGATGAACCGTATCTCTTCTGGATTTGTACTGATGGTGTGATTCGACGATGTGTACTGGAGGAAGAACAAGTGGGAATTCTTGAGGCTTTCCACTCTTCACCGTATGGTGGTCACCACGGTGGAGCTAGAACGACAACAAAAGTATTGAGTTGTGGATTCTGTTGGCGTACTATCAACAAGGATGCTAGCGATCTAGTCAAGCATTGTGATTAATGTCAAAGGGCCGGTGAGATTTCTAAGAAAAATGATATTCCCCTCACCACCATCATAGAAATTGACATTTTTAATGTGTGTGGCATTGATTTCATGGGGCCGTTCGTAAGCTCTTGTGGAAACACTTACATATTGGTAGCTGTGGACTATGTGTCAAAGTGGGTTGAAGTCGTGTCTTTACCCAACAATGAAGCTCGAAGTGTGGTGGCATTTTCGAAAAAGAACATCTTCACAAGATTCGGTACTCCAAGGGACATTATAAGTGATGGGGGATAACACTTTTGCAACAAAGCTTTTGATACCTTACTCACAAAGTATGGTGTCACTCACAAAGTCTCGACTCCCTATCACCCTCAAGCAAGCGAGCATGTAGAAGTCTCCAAGCGGGAGATCAAGAGTATTTTGTCAAAGACATTGAATGCCAACTAGACGGATCGTTCAAAGAAACTTGATGATGCTCTTTGGGATTATAAGACGACCTACAAAACACCAATTGGTATATCTCCATACCGGTTAGTGTTCGGGAAAGCTTTCCACATTCCAGTGGAACTTGAGCATAAAGCTATGTGGGCATTGGAGAATCTTAAACTTGAATGGGATGTCGCCGCTAACTTAAGAGCGTCTCTATTGAATGAGCTTGATGAATTCCGTACCATGCTTATACTAGTTCTTCCTTATATAAGGAGAAGATGAAATACCTCTGTGATAAGTACATCCAAAATAAGGAGTTCAAAGAAGGTGATGTTGTGTTATTGTTCAATTCTCGGTTATAGATGTTTCCAAGAAAGTTGAAGTCTAAGTGGAGTTGTCTGTTTGAGGTTGTGAATGTGACACCCTTTGGTGCATTAGACCTCATGAATAAAAATAATGATGTGTTTAGAGTCAATGGTCACTAGGTGAAGCATTATCTTGGAAAAGTTGAGGATGGCCACGTTGTGGCATTAATTAATTTCAAGTGATTGATGGTAATCAGTGTCGTGTCGCGACGTTAAATCAGACGCTTCTTGGGAGGCAACCCATGTTTTTTTTAATATTATTTTTCTTATTTTTTAGACAGGTTTTGTTTTGAGCGAACTGTTTTTGAAGTGAATTGCCTGAATAAGTGTGCTTTGCAGGAACTGTGCTCGAAAAAATGTCCAGGTGTTGAAAAAGTACGGACCATACATTTATTCTGCGGACCACACTATATTGAATGCAACAACAAAAAGAAGTCCGCGATCGTACAGTTCTTTGTGCGGTCGCATAACTGGAGACCCAAAAATGTAACTCTATGAAGTGTGGAATTAGAGAGAAAAGACCATTCTGCGGCCGCACACAAAATTGTGCCGTCTACACAAATATCTGCGGCCGCACTCAATTTTGTTCAGACCGTAGATTATTAGATGGGTTCAAGTAAAGAGTGCGGACTGCACTCAAAATTGTGCGGCCGCACTCAGATTCATTTTTTGACCTAATTTGGTCAACCTATAAATAGGACCTCATTGCACTGTTTACAACTTTACGCACTCCGAACTCTTGAGACAAAAGCAAACACAATGCATAAAATATTGTTTCACACTCCACATTCATTTCATCAGTCTAGATTATCCCATGCACCCTTCATCACTGGTATGTTTAATTCATAATAAGATTTTTCAAATTTTCATAGTTTTTCTTTTTAAATACTATATTTATTTTTAGGCCTAAAATGTCAAATGTTCATCATGTGTGTTTAAAATTGCGTGGGTAATGCTATATGTACTAATTAGGGGCTGGGTAAATCATGTATCATGTTTAATTTGCCAACACCATGTCTAAATTGTGCAAAAGTTTGAAAAACCTAAGTCAGTGCCGTACGATTTTCAATTGTGCAGCCACACATGAAATTATGCGGTCCGCAGATCCTAATTTAGGGTAACAAAGTGTGCTTTCAATATGAGGACAACACTCAAAATTATGCAGTCCGCAGAAAATGACATGCGGCCACAGAAAAACGTGTGTGATCACACTTTTAAATTATGCGGTCCGCGCTTCAAATGTCGACCGGACTTTAAAATAATGCCGTCAGCAAAAGGCAATCTGTGGTCGCACTCAATACTGTGCGGACTGCCCTTTCCCATATGTGCACCATTTTTCTGCAACTGTTAACCTTGCTTCTGGACTTTACACATATTATCCAACTTATGTGCTTTGTATTTCAAACAATGGTTCGATCAAGAGGATGAGGTGATACATCTAAAAGGGGGAGGGGGGGGGGGTGAACCCTCTCGAGGCCGAGGCAAGGGTACTCAACCTCTAGGAGTGCAAAAGAAACCAATAGCCAAAGGGAAAACTACGGGGAGAGGTAGGGACACAGAGCCCTCAGAATCAAGCTCTTACATCTCGTATAGGGAAGCCTCTGAGGGCCATTCAGTGGAGAAACAACCTGAGGCCCAGTCCCAACCATCACAAATACCTAGNGGGGGGGGGGGGGGGGGTGAACCCTCTCGAGGCCGAGGCAAGGGTACTCAACCTCTAGGAGTGCAAAAGAAACCAATAGCCAAAGGGAAAACTACGGGGAGAGGTAGGGACACAGAGCCCTCAGAATCAAGCTCTTACATCTCGTATAGGGAAGCCTCTGAGGGCCATTCAGTGGAGAAACAACCTGAGGCCCAGTCCCAACCATCACAAATACCTAGGAGATACCAACTCTGAAACAAACCCTCAACAACAACAAGTTCTTCTGAGGGTTCATATTCCGGCAGCCAGGGTGCAGAGACCTCCTCTACACATACCCCCCTGCACCAGTTGCAGTGGATGATGATGATGATGTGACAGATGACAGTAGACAAGGTGACACTAGAGTGGGAGGCCTAGAGGGGTCGAAGAAGAAGGAGATATGGGAAGACAGGTTTGTGAGCCTGACAGCCTTCACAAAGTTTAGAGAATAGTGGTCCCATAGATTGCTCACACTTGAGCGACAGTTCTTATTGAAGGATTTGGATAGATACAATCCAAATGTTCTTCAGCATCTCAAGGAGCGAAAGGGTGGATGTAGTTCACCAGAGTGTTATGGATGCCAAGGAGCACTTGGTATGAGAATTCTATGCCAATATGGCACACATAAAGAATAGTACTAAAGTGACAAATGTGAGAAATTTGAAAATCATATTTTATCAAAGCACTCTAAACATGTACTTGGGTTTCCATGAGGTAGAGCCACTCCAGTAGATGGAGAAGCTTTTCTATGGACGACGCAGCTCGCCCTTGGCTACCAGAGATCTTGGCGGCTTTAGGACCACCACCACCACAAATCACAAAGTGGATTCCCATTGCACAGTCCACCCTCAATTTTGAAGCAAAAGGGTGGCAAACAATGGTTGTGCCTTCATGTCGGCCAACATGTCAGTGGTTGTCAGAAAAGGTGAAAGCTCCTACCCGTATATCAACACCCTCACAGAATTTTCACGAATGCAAATGTGGAGCAGAGGAGTTTTGATACAATGGTGCGTGCCAAGAAGCCCTTCTCATGGTACTCTTTGCAAGGCCCGGGGAAACCAAAGTTCAAATGTAAGGCAACTACTACTGCTGGCCAGTTTGATGAGCCATCAGTGTTGGTTACAGATTTAGCTACTGAGCCTTCTACAACTCCTACGCCTTCTACAGCTGACATGCCTTCCTTAGCAGCCGATCCTTCCACGGAGACAGCTTACATGCCACCACCTTCATCTTCTAGACCATTAGCATTAGTACTAGTGCCTGCCTCATCCACATATCCACTCAGTACGTTGTGAATCTCCCAGACATTGGCGAGACTCAACAACTTGATGCAGATAACTACTTCAAAGCTTTACGACATATTCAGTGCTATTGCAACACAAACTTCTACCCTAGCAGCACCACAGGTTCCGCCGTCAGTGAAGGAAACATTGAAAACGTTCATGGACAATCAGAAGACCACCATGGATACATTGGTGGCACATGGGGAAGCTATTGAGGAGTTGGGTAAACATGTGAAGAAGATTTGGAAATCTCAGAACTCAAAGAAATTAGTGGATAGATTGAGAATAGAAGTGACCAAGTCTCCAACAACTGGCAATCTCCCATTTGACTTTCGGATGGAGACATATCCATCACTACAAGCAGAACCATCAACACTATCACCAGAGACACCAGCTAGCTAGTTTGACGAGCCAAACCTTGCTGTCCATACAACTGCGGAGGTGCTTCAGATGTTCACCAACCCCATTACTCCCCGAGCAAATGATGATGAAATCTAGTTGGAGGAGACCGAGGGTGGTGATGTTGCCATTCACACTTAGACCACACTTGGGGGAAATGATAAGTAGAGAATTTGACTACTTATTTGCACCCTTTTTCTTTCGTTTTAGCTAAAAAATGCTTAAAAGTATCCTCGAAAACTGATAAAAAATACTTTCTTGCAGGAGTATTTGAATATGAGACAATGTGATGTAATTCAATTCAAGAAGCAGTATTTCTGGCCAAGGACTAAAACCAAGCAAAAAGGGGTAAAGTGCAAACTGCAAACTTTTGCCTGCGACGCAGAAAATGAAGGGATTTTGACAGTGATGCTTTGCAATTTAAGGACCGCGCAATAAATGTTCGGCCTCTGAAGAGGAAGATCAGAGTGTTATGGGACTGTAGAAACGCATTCAGTCATCAAAAAAGAGGATTTTCTTGAGTATCGAGGAGTCAAGGAATTTAGGCTCCAAGTTGAAGTCCATCGAGAAGTGCGGACCGCACTATTATTGTGCGGCCGTAGAACTCAAGTGTGCAGCCGCACTCAGAAATGTGTGGTCCGTAGAACCTGAAGAAGTGTGGCTGCAATTCTGAATTGTGCGGTCGCATAAGTCCCTTTTGTCAAGCTCATCTTCAAAGTGCTGACCGCACACAGAATTGTGCGGCCGTAGAACCTCCAAAAGGGCAATTTTATCTGAAAATTTCAGCTGTGTATAAATAGTCTTTTTTGTCAAAATTAGGTTAAGTTTGAACATCTCAAAGTAGAGAGCCGTTTTTATTTACTGCTTTTGAAAATGTTATGATAGTTTGTCATTTTTACATTGGATTTTTATCTCTTTATCATTTAATATGAGTTTAATCTTCTTTTCTTCTTTAATTTCTTCTATTTCATCTATGAGTAACTAAATCTCTAGCTTGGGTTGTGACCCAACCCTACTGTGGGTACCTAACGGATTTTTAATTTAGGGCTTGTATATGGTTGGGTGTGTAACATTTAGCGTAGTTCTAGCTTTAATTGTTGAATTAATGGTTGCAAACATTGATTCATGCCTATTTGACTTAGTCTCTACTTGAGACAGAGAGACTAGGTCTAGGAAAATTTGGCTACCAAGAAATTGTGATGAACTCAAGAGATTGATAGTCCCAATTGAAGGGTTGAATGTAGATATATTAAAACCCGACTTGAGCATCTATCAACGGTTTTGTAAATTACCCATTTGGACTTGGGAAATCCGAATTGGGCAAATCCACTCTATTACCGAGAGGTATTGAGTGGGTAATTATGTGTTGATCGCTATATTACAACCCGAACAACGAAACACTCTCGAAAGCCCACAACTCGTTAGGCAAACACCTATGTAGAAGTCACATCCCTAGATTTTTTACAAACTTGAAAAACAACTCCGAAAATATCATTATCTAGTTTTATATTTGCAAACAAAAGTTTAACTTTAGAAGTAGACAAAAACAACAAAGTATGTGGAATTTCATGTTAGACACGTTATAGGCTTAGTCCGAGTATATTCCTAATCCCATCTACGCTCCTTGAGGAATCGATCTCGACTCCAAGTTGGGTAATTATAATTGCATCGACCGCTTCACAACCCCAAAAAGAGATGTGAACTCAGGCGACATCAATATTCGAGCTTTTTCTTACATTTAAAAATGCCTTAATAATACACGACTTTGATAAACACGGGTTTTTATAAAATAGGGGCCTTTTATGTTAACGACGCTGATGAAGATGACGTCTCATCTTCATATTGGTGCAAATATATGAAATGAAGTAACATGAAGAAAGAAATAATTTGAGAAAGTTTTATGTTTTGAACTTTCAAACAAATTTCATACATTATTTTCATAACTGTTCTTACAACACTTTCATAACTGCTTTCATTGTAGCAGATTTAAAAATACGAATTCGGGTCTATTATCCCATAATTGAATTTTTTCCTTAACCTAAAATGCATAGGAATATGGAATATCTTGCATCCCTTTCGCGAGTTCATATTCCTTTGAAAAATCGAAGGATTCTTCAAGGTTTTTGATTCAGGCTGAACTACACTATGCCTTTGTTAGATCTTTTGTTCCCTTCTATATGCGTAGTCCCTTCTGTGTTGGAGCTTTGAAGCATGAAATATTGAACACTGGATTACTCCTTCCTTTTTCTCCATTACCTGAAAAGGAAAATACGAACGTGACTCAAAGATCATTATTTAGATGATGACCGCATAACCCCTTTTCCATCAGAAAGGCTGCAACCTAGACCGGGAATAATTCAGTACTCCGCGTGCATTTCGTATTTACTATCATCATTTAGTATCTAAAATGGTTAGTGAAATTCAAAAGAACAAAATTTAATTTAACCTGTGTGATAATTGACCATGGGCACTTCCCTTGTCTAGAAATAATACTTCTTCAAATAAACTCCGTTCTAGTTTTATGGTAGTACCTTTCCATCCATGGTTTCCAACTCGTATGCTCCCTTTCCAGCAGTGCCCCGAACCCTATAAGGGCCTTCCCAATTTGAACAAAACTTTCCTGCATTGGCCTCTTTTGTCGATCGGAAAACCTTTTTGAGGACGAAGTTCCCAATCTTGAAGTATCTCAAGTTATCAATTTTGTTATAATATCGTTCAATCGTCTTTTTTTTGAGCCTCCATTTGAATTAATGCCGCTTCTCTCCTTTCTTCTGATAGATTATTCCTATTAAATTTACTTGCATATCTTCCTTATTTGCTTTATTAGTAGCATGTGTTTATCTCGTACTTGGTTCACCTATCTCTACCGAAATCAAAGCTTCTACACTATATACAAGTGAAAATGGAGTCTCACCCGTACTTGTTTTCGTTGTCGTTCGATAAGCCCATAACACCCTTGGTAATACTTATGGCCATTTGCCCTTTTATTCTTCTAATCTATTTTTAAAGTTATAATAACTTTATTTATTGATTCAGCTTGTCCATTTGCAACATGGTGGTAAGATGCAGATGTGATCTGTTTAATCTGCCAACTTTGAAAGAATTCTGTGATTTTCGTTCCTATGAATTGTGGGCCATTGTCACACACGATTTCCTTTGGAAATCCAAATCGACAAATAATGTTTCACCAAATAAAGTCCCTGACTTCCTTTTCTCACACTTGTTTGAAACCACATGCTTTTACCCATTTTGAAAAATAATATGTTAAAACTGTATATGGCTAAAATCGGAGAGTCCGATTTTATGATCATAATGGCATTTCTTTGCCCGTATTTAGAGAGTTCGGGGCACAGTTCAAGGTTTTACACCGAGGGAGCATATCAAGGATTTCCCACGCTCGACCTCGGGGTGGTATAAATCGGTGACCGTCATGGAAAAGCGGGAAATTCCTAAAGGCATGTGGTTAAAGCTGACCAAGTCTGCAAGAATAGTACAAATTCGTACCAAGAAATTAAATAGCTGTACCAACTGCATTTCATTGTAATAATGACACATGTACTATGTTGGGATTTCCCCTTCTATATAAAATGGACCATTGTCATTTTTTGGGCACATGATATTAAATACAAGAACAAGAACAAGAACAAGAACATTATCTGCTCCCTAACTTAAACATACTCTACAATTGTTCCATTGATTTATTGCTTCCATTTATTGTGTTTCATTAATAATTCTTCATTTATTGCTCACTGTTAATCATAAAAGGCTATCCTCTAGGCCCATTTTGTTGTTACCTTCATCGATCACCCCTTGTCAAGCATATTATCTTGACCTCGAGGCCCAATTTCAGCAAGCTCGAGACCTCGTCTTACGACTGCTCGGTTTGCGTAACACCACTGCCCTTTGTTCTTATCTCATTTTTCTAACTCATAATTAGCATCTATTGCCTCACAACTAGCATTAAAAAATCACATATTTTTAGAACCACAAAAACAAAATATAATTGTAATTACCATTTTCACGGTAAACAGTTTGGCGCCCACCGCGGACCTAAAAATAATAGTGATTGTTTTAGTGGTAGTTTGCTGAAAACACAAGTTATTCTTCTCACTTTGTCTTGCCCAAGAATCTTTGATTTAAGGTCAAAATATCTAACCTCAGTGAATGCACATGAAAACAACAGTTGTAAGGATCATGGAGAGAATGTTGTGGTTGTTTCGGGTCCCGGTGTACCACTACAAAACCCTGAGGACGCACCAACCCCAATTCCCATGGATGTGGGCTCGCACAACGCCCAACATGTCAATATAAGATCCCATACCAATGGGAGTATACGCCGAGAAGATCGACATGAAGTGCAGAAAACTCCAGTGGAAATTTCTCAGCTACAAAGCCATCAAAAAACTCCAAGCACAACTGCACCAGAAATGGCTCCTCGAGTCGAACAGGCACCAAAGAGATCAAACAACAACGGGTCAGCAGCCGACCCCACTATTATGAAGTTGCTCGAGGACTTAACAAAGAGGATTGAATCAGGCGAAAAGAAGATCGAAGCTAACGAAAAAAAGGTTGAGACCTACAACTCGAGGATCGATCAGATCCCGAGTAAACCCTCGATTCTGAAGGGTGTAGATTCAAAGAAGTTTGTGCAAAGACCATTTCTGTCGAGCACAGCTCCGAAGCCCATTCTGAAGAACTTCAGGATGCCCGATATCACGAAGTACAATGGGACCACGGACCCTAATGAGCACATTACTGCTTATACTTGTGCCGTGAAGGGAAATGACCTAAAAGATTACGAGCTTGAATCCATCTTGTTGAAAACATTTGGAGAAACTCTATCAAAGGGGGCCATTATATGGTACCACAACTTACCCCCGAACGCAGTGGATTCATTTTCCATGTTGGTGGACTCTTTTATAAAGGCACATGCCGGCGCCATTAAGGTTGCAACAAGGAAGTCCGACGTATTCAAATTCAAACAGAGAGAAAACGAGATGCGGAGCGAATTTGTATCTTGCTTTGAGATGGAAGAAATGGAATTACCACCAGTCTCTGATGACTAGGCAGTGCAGGCTTTCACACAAGGTTTGAATGAATGAATCTCCATAGCTTAGAAGGAGCTAAAGCACAATTTGGTTGAGTATCCTGCCCTAACTTGGGCAGATGTCCACAACCGGTATCAGTCAAAGATCAGGGTCGAGGATGACCAGTTGGGATCCCCCTCGGGCTCAGTGTACCCTAGCAGGCTCATACAAAGGAATCAAGATTTTTTGAGAGGGAACCGAGGCCAAGCAAGGAAAGGTACCAACCATACACCAAAGATTAAAGGAACACTCTGAGGCGCAACGCATCTCAAAAAGATTGAAGAATGGATCGAGGTCAGAAATCTCAGCGACTCGTGAACAAAACCGGGTTCGACAGATACACCGGGCCGGTGGAGGCACCCTGGTTATCTGATTACAACTTCAACATTGATGTTTTAGACATCGTATCGGCCGTAGGTAAAATCAAAGTTACGAGGTGGCCAAAACCCGTACTATTAGATACTACACAAAGGAACCCTAACTTGATGTGCGAATTTCACGGCACTCACGGTCATAGACGTGAAGTTTGTAGACACGTCCGAGAATAAGTATCCCATCCAATCAGCAAAGGGCACCTTTGAGAATTCCTCAGCGACCAAGCTAAAAATTAATTTCGGGAAAGAGAGGCGAACAGGAAACAAAACAGAAGAACTGCATCACGTCATCTACATGATCATTGGAGGAATCGACGTCCCGCAGGAACCCATTATCAAGAGAACAAGAATATCCATCGCAAGAGAAAAACGAACTCGGAGTTACATATTGGAGGAAGCTCTCACATTCAGTGAAGAGGACATTGAGACCCTGTCTCAACCTCATAATGACACATTGGTATTTTATTTTCTCTTAAACAAATTTAAAATTAAACGTGTGCTCGTGGATCCAGGTAGCTCGGCGATCGGCTCTCACCCACACTACTATTAAAGTAGGAAGATGAGGGTCAGTGCAGCTTTTACCCGAAAGGTCGGGATCGATTCCTCAGAGAGTTATTATTTGGAGTCGAGTTTCTAGGTGATCTAGTAGTGGTTTGTGCTCTTAATTGCACTTTTCATAATTGTTGGTTTTGTACTATAACTATGATTTTTACTAATGATAATTGCAATTGAACTACTATTATAGTTTTGGATTGTTTTCTAATTGGATAAAGGCACTAGGGTTACAACTTTTACCTAGGCGAGTAATTAAAAGATTCTAATATCTAAGGCAAAGATTTTATTTGGGAAATTATGATATAGCCAAATGCTCCAAATTTACCACTCTATACCTCTCGGTAATTTGAGTGGCTATACGTAATTGCCTTTCTGAAGGTCAATTGGGTGTCAAATTTGCACAAGCAATATGTGCTCAAGTAGGGTTTTACTCTCTCGAGGTTTAACCCGTTAATTGGGACTATCAGTTCTCATGATTTCACCCCAATTCCTTGTTGGGTTGATTTTCTAGACTCAAGTCCTCTTTCTCAAGAAGGACCCAAGTCAATTGAACACCAATTAGTGTTTGCAACCACTAATCTTAACAATAAAAACCACAAATCAACCTAAATATCCATCACCCATAAACATCTAAGTTCTAATTTAGAGAACCCATTAATTACCCACATTAGGGTTGATCCACAACCTTAGCTAATGGGTTTAGCTACTCATAATCAATGAAGAAATCACAGAAATATATGAAGAAAAACCCAAATGATTGAATTATAGAAAAATAAGAAGATTCAATGTTTAAACCTAGCTAAAATTGCTCAAAAAGATGAAAAGAGAATATTCACGAGCCGTCCACAATATCTGATACAAAAGCCTTTTCTAAAAAATACAAAAGAAGCTATTTATACTCAGCCAAAAATACCGGACAAAAATGCCCTTGCAGGGTCACCGCGGACCGCGGCCGCGGTGAGGCTTTATGGTCTCACAAAATTGATCTCTGAACTTGGCCACTGCAGTACGCATAAAATGGACCGCGACCGTGGTGGCAGCAACGCAGACCGCAAAGAAAGGACCGCGGTCCGCGGAAGTCTTCTGAGCTTTCATTTCCTGGGTCTCTGAACATCATTATCGCGGACCACGTAAAATGGACCGCAGTCTGCGATACTCTTGGCCTTCAAACTTAGATCTATGAATCTTCTCACCGCGGTCCGTGTATAATGGACCGCGGCCGCGGTGGACTTTTCCTTGGAAACAAGCCCTCTGAACCTCACAACCGCGGACCGCATAAGTTGGAGCGCGATCCGCGGTGGTCACTTTAACTTTGACTTTTGGTTGTTCTTGGTACTTGTGCAAGTTTCACTCCTTTTTGAGCAGATCTTTGACTATTTGTCATCCTTTTTGTCTCAACCCTACAACAAGCACAACACGTAAGCCTTTGGGACTATTTTGTGTACAATTGCATCCAAAACTCTGGAAAGATAGAGCGTAAAACAAGGTAAAATCCCTCGTTATCACTCGTATAACATAATCAGGTCGAGGGTAGTAGAACAGCTTGGGCTGCTCTACCATATCGTGCCCGCCTCTCGAGTCCTCAATTAATTCAACATGGCGAGCGAGACAACTAAAGAGGAGATCATTCTCCCGGTTAACGTAGTTGGTACAATCCAAGATACCAAGTTTCATGTCATCGAAGGTGACATGAGGTATAATTCCTTGCTCGGAAGGTCGTGGATACATTGCATGAGAGCGGTACCATCGAACCTTCATCAAATGATGAAGTTTCCAACGAAATACGGAATAAAAACAGTGTATGGGGAGCAGCATGCAGCAAAAGAAATGTTCGCAGTACACGACAATGGCTCCGGCATCGACACCTTCTACGTCGATAGAGCCGAAGGACAAGCAAATAGCCAAGTAGCAACCACAAGCTACATTCTTAGAATAAAAAAAGGGACCGTGTCGCTTCCTCAAAACAAGCGATCGAAGCATATCAAGGCTCGAACGCTACCACAACTAAGGTACAACCCTCTCCCCTTTTTATTTACATTTTGCACTAGCTTATGTGCAGGTGTTCGATTGAGAAGAATCGAAACACCTCCCATTTTGAAGACCTTAGGTTTTAAAGCATGCGTTGTGATCTTTTTCCTTTAGATCGGGTTTCATCCCAAGTGGGTTTTACCGACAAGGTTTTTAACGAGGCAACATCTATATGCTACCTAAGAAAAACTCAACAAGTATTCAAGGCTTCTCTTCAATCAACCTCGAATACTCGGGGGCACCCTCCCGGGAGGTCACCTCCTAGAAGAAACTAAAGCAAGCCAAAGAGGGGCTCGACAGGAGAATGATGTATCAGGCCAAATGGTCGAATGAACCGTGTCCGCGTAGAATAAACGAACCATCGATGGTGAAAACATGTATACTTGTACCAAGAAATCAAAGGAGTATCTTTTATCACCAAAAGATTTGCATTTTCAAAGAAGTTTGTATTTCTTGCAAGAAGAAGCTCAAAGGCCTAAAATCTTCAAGCATTCTCGAGCACTTGGGGACTGCTATCGACAGTCAGCTCATCGAGTCATTGAAAGCTCGAAGCCAGAAGACCCCAATCGGGAAACTTCGAGCCCGTAAGCCCTCCATGAGGCAACATCAAACTTGTAAGCCCTCCATGAGGCAACATCAAACTTGTAAGCCCTCCATTAGGCAGCATCAACCTTATAATACCTCCACGAGGCAATATCAAATCAGTAAGACCTCAAGCAAGGCATGAATTATAAGACATCCACAAGGCAATATCAAATCTGTAACACCTCAAGCAAGGCATGAATTATAAGACCTCCATGAGGCAATATCAAATATGTAAAACCTCTAGCAAGGCATGGATTATAAGACCTCCACGAGGAAATATCAAATCTGTAAGACCTCTAATAAGGCATGAATTATAATACCTCCACGAGGAAATATCAAAATCTGTAAGACCTCAAGTAAGGCATGTCAAAATTTTTAAGACCTCAAGTAAGGTATGAACAAATCTGTAAGATCTCAAGTAAGGCATGTCCAAATTTATAAGACCTTACAAAAGGCATAACCCCGATCTTAAATTCAAGGCAATATATCCGAACTTGTAAGACCTCTAAAAAGGCATACCCTATATATGGACGTCGAGGCTACCCCACTCGGGGACTAAAGAGCCAAGGCCAAACACAATGACTACGGTCATAAGGCTCCGACCTAAGCTTCAAACATATCTACTCCAAACAATGAAAAGGCTTCGAGAATTCAACCACCGAGAAAAACCTCCTGAGGTGCTCATTTATCATCACATAACGACTCACAATCGAGGTTCTTATCGAGCCATCGAAGAGTCGGACGAACACAAAAACTTCAAAAAGTCTTTAACGAGGGAAAACTACAACCATACTAGAGGTCGTACCGAACCAATGCGTAAGAGCCTAAGCGCTAGCCTAAAAAGCCTCAGGGCCAATCTAAAAAGAACCTCAGGGCCGATGCGTAAAAGCCTAAGGGCCAATGCGTAAGAGCCTAAGGGCCAGCTTAAAAAGCCTCAGGGACGATTTAAAAGCCTAAGGGTCGACGAGCCTGAGTCAAAATTTGACTCGTGGACTGAGCCCTTAACGGTTAACTATCAACTACTGCTCATCAAACCGAACCCCAAGGGTTCTATTTCGAAGTCCAACTCATCGGACCAATCATTGACGAGCATCGAAATATAAAGCAGAAACAAAGACACAAGCAAGTGAAATCTTATATCAAGGGAAAACCGAAAGTTTTTTTTATATATGTAATAATACAAGGATACATTTACAATTCTCTATGAGAGCTTTATACAAAGAATTAGGAAGAAAAAGACTAGTTTGTTTCCCCCTCGGGGACTACAGCTCCATCGGCCTCCTTGGACCAGCTCCCTTATCGGCCTTTTCCTCATTGTCTTCGGAATCAGATACAAGGAACTCAACGTCATATTCATCCGCCCTGGCCTGATCTATCTCCTCTGAGGGTTTCCTTCGGGGATTTTCATCGGGCGTATTCATTACTTCTACTCTTACGATCGGAATCCCCCCTCAGCTTCATGCGAGCTTCGACAACATCTTTTAAATATATGGACACCTTCTTATCGGCCTTCAACTGAGCCTCTTTGGCTTCAGCTCGAGCGTCCACAAGATCGGCCTTTATCTTTAAAAAGTTGGTCTCTAGCTTAGCAACTTTACTCGTCTCAACCGAATTGTCTTCTCGAAAATTCCGGAGCTGTATCTCGAGGGAGGAGGCCTTAGTTGAAGCATTCCTTTTGGCCACAACATGAGTATTCATATGTGCCTTCAATTGGTTGCATTCAAAGTTAGCCTGGCCAACTTTTCCCCAAAGGCGTTCTAGGTCCTCTGTCTTTCTCTTCAAATGAGATATCGAAACATTAATATCCGAAGATGGGAGAAGAAACATGCATTCCCTCAAAATGAAGATTACCTGTCTCTCGAGGCGGCCTTCGTAATTTTTGCTTCGATTCATCTCATATCGAAGGCGTATCAACTCTCTTGCTCTCTTATCACAAAGAAGCTTGAGCGATTTCTCCCCGTCCAAGGCTTTCCGCAACCTATCCTCACAGCGAAGAAACTCGGACTTAAGCTTGTCGAAGGCCTATGAAAAACAAACTTTAGTATAAAAGATAAAAATAGGAAGCTGAGAAAGCCAAAAGGTTCACCAAAGTTCACCTCAGAACAGAGCCGCTGAGCCTCCTCGAAGGTCGAATGCACGTCTACTGGGCTGGTTCCATCGGCCCCAGTTGAACCACTCTGAATGGGGACGCGATCACTCGAAAGTCTATCTGATCTAGGAGGCCCCTAGTCCCGAACATCCTTCAAAGGTACTTCGAAGGGAGAAAAAGATGATGGCAAAGGACCTTCACTCCTTCCTCCTCAAGGAACATCCCTTTCGAGCCTAGAGACCTCGGGTTTAGCAGGTTAAGCTGCCTTGAGAGACTTCTTGACCCTGGCCTCTGACACGGTGATATCCTTTTCGGTCGCATCACCGCTTAAATGTCGATCGATGAACTTAAGACCTTCCCCAGTGGTCGCGTCTTCTTTATGCCTCCAGGAAGGCCCCGCCTCACTATGAGTATCCTCGTCCCTCGAAGATCCCTTCCGCTTATTATCACTCCTCGGCCCCGACGCCGACGATCCTTCCTCCTCTCCAAGAGGGCAGAGTCTCATCTCAGAAAATTTCCAATGCATGCGGTGATGGAGTTAGTACACATAAAAGAAAGTGTTTTTCAAGAAAATAACACACACAACACATACCATGGTGTTTTACTTCCCATATTCCCTTCGATAGATCTCGACACTTGCGTTCATCATATGATGAGGAAGCTGCCGACATCCGAGTCCAATACGCAAGATCGGGGATCTCCTCCGGCAGCCACAGAACCGCTAAGAGGGAAAGAAGGAAACATTCTTATTAACCATCTAATGCAAAAGGCACTAAGGCACGATGTAATACTCACGTTTGAAGTTCCATTTTCCTGAGAACGACATGAACTCCGCATGAATGATGTCGGTGGTTCTAACTCGAACAAATCGACTCATCCATCATCAGTTCTTGTCCTCATCGTCACTGGCGATAAAGGTCCTAGTGGATCAGCGTCGTAAGGCAACCTGACCTCAACAATGTAGAGGACGATATAATCTGATGAGGTGGTTGAGGGTGAACTCGAGCTCAACCTTTTCGATGAAGAACCTCATCATCAGCACAATCCGCCAGAAGGACGGATGAATCTGAGCCAAAGTAACTCGATACGTATTGCAATATTTGAGCACAAGGCGGTCGAGGGGACCCAATGTAAAAGGGTACGTGTAAAAATTCAGGAACCCCTCTAGGTGAGCCATGATGTCCTCTTCTCGAGAAGGTATCAGCAACATCACATTTTCTCCCCTTCCACAATCTTTCCTCACAACCTCAAGGTGTTTCTTTTCCATTGAACGAATGAACCTTGACGCATGCTCTCGATGGCCAGGACCATCGAAGGGCTTCTCTAGTGCAAAATCTTTATTCAAAGCAAAACAACTCGAGGTTAACTCGCCATACACCGGCGGTGTACCACCGACCGGGAAAGAAGCAGAGGTAGAGCTTCCCTTTTCTTGGTGAGAGGATTTGGGCATGGCAACCATGACTATTTTCAACAAGAAAAAGAGGATGAAAGCTCGGGAAAAGGCTTTGAACTAAAATGATAGAAGAGCCGAGAGAAGGAAAAGAATTCTAAAGAGAAAAATTAGTTTGCAAATCCCTAAATGAAGGAAAGGCAGATATATATAAGGAAAGGGGCGAATTTTCATTTACTCTAATAGCCAATCAACTCTAACAGAGCCGTTATGACATCTTGGAAAGTGTATCGGAGGGGCCACATCGATTACTTCATGGTCACATCATGGGAACGACGCTGTCATGCGGAGATTGAAGGATCGGAAGGTCAAATCGACCTCTTACCAACCCGACCTCAGGAAAGTATATAACTAAAATCAGAATAGTCCGATCTCGAGGATTCCCGCTACTCCAAGTCCGGTCTCAAAGGAGCTAAGTTCTAATTCGAAGGTTAACTTTTGCATAAAGTTTGAAGATATGAAACGAAGAATCTTTGCATTCCTAAAATATATTTACAAGGGTATTTTTACAAAGCTACCCCGAGGAACAAAAAGAGAAGAAACAATAGCGAGTAAGTCTACTCTTTGCCTTCATTGCTGCCCGAGTCACTTCCAGATCCCTCATCTGAAGTAGTCGGAATTGCTGATTCTTCCTCCAAGGCACTGGCTTCCTCGATCTCGGCTGAGAGTTCGACACCTTTGGCATTCACTTCCTCAAAGGTTTGCCTCCTAGCCTGCAAACGAGCATGAGCAATGGCCCGAGTCAGTTTTAGCTGGGCCTCTACATATATCTCTCTATCCCGCTAATTAGCAGCGGCAACATCTCTTTTGTACGAGGACATGAATTCATCGGCCTCAGACTTGACCGCGGATAGTGCGGCAACCTCCTCTCGAGCACCTCGAAGAAGACCCTAAGTCGAGGCCATCTCTCCCGAAGAATGTCTCTCTCCAATGACATGGTATCATTATGCCACTTGGGCTCAAGGATCTCGGCATCCTTGGCCACGACTTTTTCCCGGAGCTGCCCCCAGAGCATCCTTTTGCTGAATCTACAAATAACGAGTCAAGCTAATTAGAACAAAGTTACAATGATAAAAGATAATTTCATGAGTACCGGGTTACCTGCTAAGTGATGTTAGCCCTCTCTTGGAGCGCTTTCTGTGAGCCTGCCCGGTGGTCGATCAATTCTTCCTCTTTTCAGGCACATAAAGCCTTCACCTCATTTGACTTTGATGAAAGCTTCTCGAGCTCCTCCTATCGATAAGTCAACTCATCTTTTAGTTTAGAGAATTCTTGGTCATACATCTTCTTGACCTACAACACAAAGGGTGAATGTCAAAAATATAAGAATAAAAACTTGTAGCACAAGTAGTATGACAAGATAATCACCTTCTTTTGAAGCTTCCCAGCCTCCTCGAGAGCAACAGTGGAATCGATATCGACATCCTCCTCGAGACCAATGAAGTAATCTCTAAACGCGTCATCCTCTCCATCAGAAGTCCCCGCATCGGCTTCATATTTGTTCTGGGCATCCCTTATCTCCCCTGGAGAAAATGTCGGGCCCGATTGAAAGCCGCCTTCGTCTTCAACTTCCATCGGGGCTTCTTCTTATTCCCGAAGAATTTTAGAATCAGGCCCTCCAAACTCGCCAATCGAGGATTCATCGGCACGGACTATATCCTGCCCAACGAAAGTCTCGGGGACTATACCCAAACCCTCCTCGAGGGTCTCATCAACACTAGGTGGGCCCACATCATCCACCTCCGACTCGGCATTCTTCTGCCCGCAATTTTCTGAGAGTCAACGCTTCGTCTTACCATTTGTACCAAAGGGAGACAATCATCATCTTCATCTTCATAACGAAGATTTTCCGCGGCGGCCAAAATCAAGACCGTGGCATCGGTCTTTGGCTTTCGAGCCTTGGGTTTATTTGACTTTGGAGACTTCGTCGACGTCTCCTTCTTTCTCTTCTTGTCCTTAGCGAGTTTCGAGGCCTCTTTGTTCACCAGGTTGAGGTTGTATCATTGAAACGGCCTCCCCGAGGCCTGCACAAAGCACGAGATATCAAACATTCCGCCGTCAAGGTAACTCATAAAGAATTTGGGCATAACAACAATAAGGGCTTATCGTGATTCTTGGCTTGCTATCGTGTTTTGGCTAAATTCCGCCAAACATGCTTGTTATATGAAGGGTGGAGTCCGAAATCTTCACCCACCCCGGGAGGTCCTGGATCGCACCAGGGAACCACACAGAGGCTATACAATCAAAAGAGAGTCGAGAAAAAAAGAAAAGGTTCAATTAAGAAGAATAAAGAGAAATGATAAAACATGCTTGATATAAGGACACTTACGCTTCATGTTCCATTCCTCCGAGAATGGAATCCTCTCAGTGGGGATAAGGTCCGAGGTTTTGACTCGAAAGAACTGGCTCATCCATCCCCGCTCCTTGTCTTCACCGATGCAGGCAAAAAATGCCTTCGCAGATCGACGCTGCAACTTGACTAAGCCCCCTCGAAAGAGACAGGGGCTATACAATTTGATCAAATGATCTAGGGTAAAAGTCATTCCCTCGACCATGTTAGAGAGATATCTAATTATGTAAACAATTCTATATAAAGAAGGATATATTTGACCAAGCGTGACTCGATACTGATGACATAAATCGAGAATCACCTGATCAATCGGTGGAGAAGAAGAATCTACGGGACCTAAAGTGAAGGGGTATGTATATACACTGAGGAAGCCAGATTTATGAGTAACTATGCTTTCCTCAGCCGAAGGGATTTCTACTTGCACCGCTTTCCCCCCACGACAATCTATCTTTACCTTCTTCACCTCGGTTACTACACTAATGTACCGAGACATGGGCTCGCATCAGCCCGATGTCGAAGGGGATTTATCGATGGTGAAATCGGAGATCGTGTCAAAGGAACCAGGGGTACAGTGCTCGATACTAGGAGGTGTGTTTGATTTTCCCTTAGACGGGTGTGATGAGGAAGTGGTTCCCTCTTTCTGAGGGACCGTTTTGGATGTTTTGGCCATGGTTTCAACTAAGTTTCAAAGCAAGAAGATGAAGGAGTTCACACAAAAGAAAGATGAAGGCAAGAGTTGTTAAGCAACAGATTTGAAGGTTTGAACGGATTGTAAAAGTTTGGAAGAAAGGAGATAGAAGTATTTATAGGGACTGCTTCGTGCATATTGGAGAAGAGGAAAGTTCGACCAATAACGGTTCGTGGGCTCTTTGGGAGTCGTACTAACAGCAACCTCTATGCTGTCTTTCTGTCACATCATCTAATGACCTCACGTGGCGGATGTCACAATAGGGATATCAAAGAGGCAAGAATTCAAGGATGTTTCTTATCATTTTATTCTAAGAAACGCGTGGACTATCTGTAAAAGGCTAAAATTGGAGAGTCCAATTTTATGGTCATTATGGCATTCTGTTGCCCGTCTTAAGAAGTTCGAGGCAAAGTTCGAGGTTTGACACCGAGGGAGAATATTGAGGATTTCCCATGCTAGAACTCAGGGTGGTATAAATCGGTGACCGTCATGGAAAAGCGGGAAATTCCCAAAGGCACGTGGTTAGAGTTTACCATGTCTGCAAGAGTAGTACAAATACGTACCAAGATATTAAATAGTTTTACCATCTGCATTTCTTTGTAATAATTACACATGTACCATATTGGGATTTCCCCTCCTATATAAAGGGGACCCTTGTCATTTTTTGGGCACATGATATTCAATACAAGAACAAGAATATTCTCTTCTCCCTAACTTTAACATACTCCACAATTGTTCCATTGATTTATTGCTCCATTTATTGTGTTTCATTAATAGTTCTTCATTTATTGCTCACTGGTGATCATAAAAGGCTATCCTCTAGGACCATTAAGCTGTTAGTCTTTCATCGATCACCCCTTGTCAAGCATATTAGCTCGACCCCGAGGCCCAGTTTCGGCAAGCTAAAGACCTCGTCTCACGACTGCTCGGTTTGCGTAACACCACCGTCCTTTGTTCTTATCTCATTTTTCTAACTCATACTTTGCATCTATTGCCTAAAAACTAGTATTAAAATAAACCAAATATTTTTAGAACCACAACATCCATGCCATATTTCATGAAGGGCAATGGTGAAATAACTGAATGTAACATTTTTGTTGGGCGGTGCATGTTATTAGCATATCGTTCACAGTTATCACATCTGCCTACAAAGTTCTCTGCTTCTTCATCCATATTTGGCCTATAATATCATGCTCTTATTAATGTCTTTACCAATTATCTTCTTGACGTGATTACTCTAGTGCCCCTCATGTACTTTCCTCATCACGTATTCCATTTGCGATGGACGAGGCACCGTGCTAAAGGTCTGACAAAAATCGTTTGATATAAATTTCCACGAATTATGCAATACCAAGTGGCTTTTTGACGAAGAAATTGTGACTTCTTCTTGTCTTCAGGCAAGACACCATACTGCAAAAAGATCACAAATTCGTTTCTCCAATCTCGAGTTAGATTGTTAAAACTTCCCTTGCTCTTGTCTTGGTCAAGTGCCGAATGAAAAAAATGTATCATGATAGAATTTTATGCATATGTTACATCCGTGAGAGACGCGAGATTTGCCAACGCATCTACATCTACAGTCTCTTCCCTGGGTATCTACACAACCTTCCACGACTAAATTTGTCTTAGCAATTCCTGAACCTTTTCCAAGTACCGTTGTATTCACATTTCTCTTTCCACATAAGTCCCCTGCATCTGGTTAACCACTAATTGGGAGTCACTTTTGATTATAATATGCTCTATACCAAGTTCTCGTACTAGTTCAAAACCTGCAATCCCAACTTCATGCTTTTCCTCGTTGTTAGTGATTGGATAACATTTTATCGCTTGTCTTATGACTTCCCCTGAAGGTGGAATTAGAACAATTCCTAAAACCGCTACTTTAACGTTTGATGAACCATCGGTAAATAGAGTCCAAGTCCCTGATTAGATCTAGTAAATACATGGAGTTCCTTTTTTGCTTCAAGAACTAAATTTGTGCTGAAATCCGCTTCAAAGTCTGCCAAAACATGCGATTTTATTGCAGTTATGGGCTGATATATGATACCATACTCATTGGAGCAGTTATTATAGAAATTGGATGACATTGGAAATAAGGTCTTAAGTTCCTATATGCTATAAATAATGCTACATAATATATTTCTAAAAGGGGATACCGTGTCTCAACATCTAGCAAAAATTTACTAACATAATAAATTGGGGATTGTTTACCTTTATCTTCTCGGACCAACACTGCACTTACTTCCACTTCTGACACATCGAGATAAATGAGAAGCCTTTATCATCTTTTAGTATGGCTAGCAAAGGCGGATTTGACAGATACGATTTTGGGTCCTTGAGGGCTCATTGGCATTCATCAGTCCATTCAAACTGATTCTTCTTTTTCAGTACTAAAAAGAATTTAAAACTCTTTTGTGATGATTTTGATACAAACCTCCCCATGGTTGTTATCCATCCTCCTAATCTTTGCACTTCTTTTTTTCTCGCGAGTATATCTGGTATTTCTTCGATAACTTTGATCTATGCAGGATTCACTTCGGTACTCCTGTTAGAAATGAGAAATCCTAAAAACATACCTGAAGCCACACCAAAAGCAGTTTTTAGATTTAGCTTCATATTATCTTTGCGGAGAACATCGAAAGTGTCTGACTTGGTCAACATATCGTCAATGTAGAATTCCATAGTTTTTCCCAGATATTCTTCAAATATCTTAGTCACCAATCATTGATATATGGCTCCAACATTTTTTAAACCAAAGGGCATGACTTTATAATAGCAGGTCCCCCCGTTTGTCATAAACGAAGTATTTTCTTCATTTAGATGGTCCATTTTCATTTGGTTATATCATGAATATGTATCTAAAAACTCAAAAGTACATGTCCCGCGGTAGAATCAATTAGTTGATCTATGTGCGGCAAATGAAATGAATCTTTAGGACAAGCCTTATATAGATCAGTATAATCTACACAAACGCCCCATTTTCCATTCTTTTTGGGAACTACCACGGTATTAGCTAATCAGTTAGGGTACTTTACCTCTAGTATCAACCAAATTTTTAAACGTTTTTGTACCTCATCTTGGATTACTTGATTTTGACGGATCCCTGCTTCCTCTTCTTCTCCTTGACAAGTGGGTACGATGGTCCTCATTCAATTTGTGGGTCATCACCTCCGGTGGTATACATGTCATATCTGAATGCGACCTAGCAAAGAAATCTATGTTCGCTTGTAAAAAATCTATTAACTTACTTTTCATTTCTGAGCTTGAATTTGCTCTCATGTAAACCTTTTATTTGGCCAGTGTGTAGATAGCACTATAGCTCGAGTTCCTTAGTAGTTGTCTTAATATTTTCATTTTCTTTCGGCTCTTGAATAACATAGGGTCTCGAATCAACATCAGTTTGTCCTAATATACCTTCAATTGAGGTCTTTGCATCAATTTCCTCAACCGAGTTCTATAGTTTCTATCTATCACGACCCAAATTCCCAACCCTCGGGATCGTTATGGCGCCTAAAACCATACTTGCTAAGCAAGCCAATGTAAGAATTTAGCTAACCGTTTTCTTTTAAACAGTTAAAGATAAATATGAAATCTAATGCTATCCAATAAACGACATCAAGATAATACTTGAAATTATGAACGAACCACGAACTAATGCTAATAAATATATAACTACCCAGGGTTTAGCGTCACAATTCACGAACTACTAAAGAATACTACAAGTATTTGGCTGAAAGAAAACTTATGTATGTTATGAATGAAACAAAACAGTAAATAGCTAATAAGGAGAAGACTCTAGGAATCTGCGGACGCCAGCATATCTACCTTGTGTCTTCGTGTGAATGGTATCAACTAGTACTTCAACTTAGCTCTGGCCGGTACCTGGATCTGCACAAGAAGTGCAGAGTGTAGTATCGGTACTGCCGACTCCATGTACTGGTAAGTGTCGAGCCTAACCTCGACAAAGTAGTGACGAGGCTATGACGAGGCATTTATAATATAACATGTAAACATTGTATAATAAAACAAGAAGGGAATACTAACTAATTAAACAATAACTTGCAACAATAAATAAACCAACTCAACTAACTTTTCCAGATCTCAGCTATAACCAATTCTCACGTAAATTTCCAAATTTCCAAATTTAATAATGATAAAAGCAGAGTATGGGAACAGTAGATTAAAATAGTGAGTTTTCCAATCTTTATCATATAATTAGTAAAAACATGAATATCGTCCCTTATTACTCATTGTTGTGGCATGCGGCCCGCTCCCACCTGTCCACCCTTATTTTTTCTCCCTATATATATCACCCTTATTTCTCCTGTTGCGGCGTGTAACCCGATCTCACCTATCCACCCTTATTACTCATTGTTACGGCATGCAACCCGCTCCCACCAGAAAATCACATCTATTTATTTATAAAAAGATTTCACAAATTTTTGTTCAAAGCCTATCAAAATATTTATGTCTCGACAATTGTAAATAGAAAGCTGTACTATTCATAAACTTCATCAATTATCGTTTCACAATGAAACCAATCGGAATGTATAGTAAAACACTATCAACCAGCTCACCCTTTTTATGTATCACAATGAAGCCAAGGGAACAACCAACACTTCCAAAATACTTGGAACAGTACTTAACAACAAGTTGACGAACCCAAGTAGACATAGAGGCATCAATGATCTTAAAACAATTAAGCCAGAGATAAATTAAATTGGAAACAAGGAAGGGATCATGTTCAACAAATAATTTGGTGGTGCATAGATACTCGTCACCTCACCTATACACCACACACATGCAAATTCACATAGCTTTTAGGTTGGGGATTCCTATTCTCTCAAGTCAAAGTTAAACCAAGCACTTACCTCAATTTCACAAGCAACTCACTGTCAAGCACAACCTTTCCTTTAGAATTTTCCTCTTACCCGCTCGAATCTAATCACAATTGGTTCAATATTATTAATTATCGCTAAAGGCATTACTTCAATGACAAATAATGCTTTTCCTATGTTTTCTTATCAAAATAAAAAAATCGACCCCGGGTCCGCATGGTCTAAACTCGAGGTTCGGATCAAAACCCGTTTATCCATTCGCCCCCGAGACCGGTATACAATTGATTTTGGAATTCGACCCCAATTTGAGGTCTGAGGTCCCAAATTTTGAAGTTCTTAAGTTCTACCCAAAAGTCCCAATTTTTACCATAAAAACTCTAGATTCTAGGTTGAAAGCTTGTTACAAGTTGTTAAGGATTGAAAGGAATTAGTTAGAGATCACTTACCAATGATTTGGAGAAGTGTGGGTCTTTGGAAAATCGCATATGGAGGTTTTGGGTTTGAGAGAATTGAAAACTTGGTGAATATCCCGTCTAAAATCTCACTTAACATGCTGCAGTTATCACAATTGCGATCAGCGGTTCGCAATTGCCAACCCTTTGAAATACACTACCTTCGCATTTGCGACTTCTGTGCTTCCTGGGCATACTTCGCATTTGAGAGATTGGCCTTCCCAGGCCTTCTTTGCATTTGCAACAAAAATGTCGCATTTCTCACGTCTGTTAACTTCGCAATTGCGAAGTCTGATCTCGCAATTGCGAGATCAGAGACATGATGACAGACACTAGATGCACAATTGTGATTTTCTAAGTCTAAACACTCTGTAGCCTATCCAAAACTCATTCGAACCCTCGGGGCTCCAAACCAAACATTCACGCAAGTCTAAATCATCATACGGACTTGCTTGTGCAATCAAATCATTGAAATAACATCAAAAACTACGAATGTAACCTCAAAACTCATAATTTTCTAAAGGACACTTCAAATTCACTAACTTTTCAACTGGATGTCCGAATCACGTCGAATCAACTCTGATTCTCACCAAATTTCACAGATGGAACTTAAATATCATAACAAACTTGTATCGGGCTCCGGAACAAAAATACGGTCCCGATACCAACGAGTTCAAACATAAATTAATTTCTTTATTTCATAAAAATCCAGCAAAACAATTTTCTTCAAAAATTTATTTCTAAAGCTTGGGACCTCGGAATTCAATCCAGGCGTAAGCCCAAGTCCCATAATTTATTGCAGACCCCCCAAGATCGTCAGAACACAGATCCGGGTCCGTTTACTCAAAATGTTGACCAAAGTAAAACTAAAACAAAATCTTTAACCCTAAAAATTATTATTTCTCATATTTCCACATAAAAGCTTTCCGGTTTCACGCCCGGACTGCGCACGCAAATCTCCCTCTTAGACAAACGTTCGTCCTCGAACGGATATAGAAAATTACTTGAACTGGAAAACAAGTGGGGGTATCTACTATGCATGTACGACTCAGACTCCCAAGTAGCTACCTCAACAGGCTGACCTTTGATACCAAGTTTGTCACGCCCCAAAATCGAGGGGCACGACCGGCGCTCAACCGGAGGACCCCAGTCAAGCGGACCTGGGATTGACTTTCCTATCCCACGCGTTACCCCGTGATTTCAATATACATTATTCATGTGAAATAGCCATTTAGACTTAAGCATAAACTTACAACTTGAATTCATTTCTACTTTTTATCAATACCAACATATGATACCAAATACTTACAAAATACATACAACATTTACCAATGTGGATCACGATTCCGAACCGTACCATTACTTACCCAAAATACATATGTACACTACCCACATTGTGTCTACGGAGCCTCTACGTATACTAGGAACTTAACCAATATTGTCGGTGACAAGGCCCCGGCTATACCTTACAATACATAATAAACTCAAAGAAGGTGGCATGAACAACACATGGCCCCGAGAGGAAGTGGGGATCCCCAATGCAGCTGACGGAATGGAGAGGAGGCACTACTGTCGGTGGGCTGAATTACCTGCTATGGAACTACCTACAATCATCATAAGAATGTAGTGCCCCCGGCAAAAGGGACGTCAGTACATTTGAATTGTACTGGTATGTATGAACAAACTTTATCCCAAGTACAATCAAGCAATACACAGATAAGAGACAGTAATAGAACTCACAAGCATTGCACAGAAAATGGAAACAACAACCATCAAGAGTCCACAGTACTAGTATGTATGAACAAACTTACTCTAAGTAAACTCAACAATGCACATGCAAGATACAGACAGAGAGTCACACAAGCACTGCACAGAAAATGGAAACAACAACCATCAAGAGTCCACAGTACTAGTATGTATGAACAAACTTACTCTAAGTAAACTCAACAATGCACATGCAAGATACAGACAGAGAGTCACACAATCACTGCACAAAGATATAGAAATAAACACAATGGAAGTTCCACAATTCTCACTTCATCACAATCACAATCACAATTCCACCATTATCCCTTCTCAACATTCAACCCTTATCTCTTCTGTTGCGGCGCGCAACCTGATCCCACCTGTCAATCACAATCATTTATTATGTTTCTGTTGCGGCGTGCAACCCGATCCCATCGGACAATCACAATCATTTGTTGTGTTTCTTTTGCGGCGTGAAACCTGATCCCACCGGACAATCACATCACACCCTTATCATTTCTCACATAGCACCCTTATTCCTCCTGTTGCGGCGCGCAACCCGATCCCACCAGACAATCATATCTCATATCAACAATGACAATTCACAATTCAATCATAGAAGATTTCATCATAAGGATATAATTTCAATACAATCAACCACCCATACGGTTTCAAGTCACAACAGATCTTGCCCAAAACAACGAGTCATATAATACATCACCACAATCAGTGTAGTATAATCATATCATTTCACAGCCCTTAGCACTTAGTCATATTCACATACTTGGGTTTATTACCAATCCTTAATACTGGCATAATTAAAGTATTCTAGCCAACCTTACACATGGTAAAACATTCACAAGTAAATTATCCTTTCACAATTCCGAATAACATAACACATGGAATCCAACTAGACAATCAGAGAATAGGGCATCATGCCTCAACAAATTTAAAACACCCAACTTACACATATTCAGGCAATTAACACGTAGCAATTCAACAATGTATTTCATAGCAAATTCATAACAACCGAATTTCCATATGAAAGCAAAGGCACAATAATCTCTACCAAACAGTAAATCATGTACGGTACTCCATAACCCTTTAGATTAGTCAATTCAATTCACTTTTCTTTCCTATCATTCACTACACAGCCCTCAACACTTGGATACTTACAACAATTGAGTTCATTACCATTTTTACTCATTTAGTACCACTTTCCTTCACATTGATAAGTTCATGCATATAACGAGAATCAACATATAGTTCCATTAGATAAATCCACATTTCCCTTTCATTATTTACTACAACGCATTTAGAACTTACATATATTCAACAATTGGATTCGTTAACAATTCTTTCATTTCGTAGTACATCCTTTCATACCGAGGTATTCAACAATTACCAAGCTTTGCACATATTCACACCAATACACGTACCGTATGCTCGGACACCACAAATCGATTTTACAAAGATTAAAGTTAGCCATACATACCTTAAAGAGCTTTTCCTTAAGTTTAGACAATACACCAACACCTCTAGCCATAATAATCTATAAGGAGATAGCAGAAATCGATTAATGATTAGGAAGATTACCCATGGTGTAACTCTCTTAGAAATTTCATCAAACACCTAACATGTGAAGTAGACTACAAGGTTTAGAAATGGTAATTCCTTCTTCCCTCAACCAATTTTAACATGAACTACCCAGATAAGTTCTTTAACATCACATACTATCACTTAGTCCCACATGCATGGCCTATTTCTAACCCCCACTACATATTTGAACCGTTAAACTCTTGCATGAAATTTTTGGAAGTAGGACTTACCCGGATGGAGGACAATCTATGATTATCTTTCTTGATTCTTGAAGACTTGAGCAAGATTTGGATGATTATGAAGTTAGGCCCCTTCTTTCTCTCTATATATGCTCTCATTTCTCTCTAAAACCAGTAGAAAATGACACCAAATGAAGCCCTTAAACCTATTTATGAAAATGGGGTCTGGTTATGAAATTAGAATAAATAAGCCTCCGTAACAAGGTCTGCGATCGCAGAATGGATCGCAGAACACACATGCGGGCTGCAGAGTGAATCACAGAATCGCTGCCAAAAACTGGGCTACACTGGCCCAGTCTGCGACCAGATTTGTGATCGCAGATCAAAAATGCGGACCGCATTTTGATTCTGCGATCGCAGATTCGTCACAGGATCACGTTTTTCCAGCCTTCGGTAATTTGACCATAACTTTGCGTAGGAATGTCCAATTCACGAACGGTTTGAAGCATTGGAAACTATACTCAAAGGACTTTCATTTGATAGGCTATTAATCACATAATACCATATACATAATTAGATATGATCCTTCAAAGTAAGTACTAGTGCAAGTACCTTTGGGATTTTAGCCTATTATGGAATTCTCCCATTTGGCCTAGCCTTAGGCTTCCCCTTGGACCTCACCTCACTTATTATATGAATCATACACTTATTAACCACATACAATTCATTTACATTATATTTAAAGCACATAAAAATATTACAATTAGTCCACCTGGCACCCTGAATCCTATATCTCTTGGCAAAATTTTCCGGGCCCTTACATTCTCCCCCGCTTAGGATCATTCGTCCTCGAATGAGAGGTAGAGATTGACCCAAAACACCTAACATAACATATCTCATTTCTATCCTACCTCAAGTCCCTAAATTTTGACTAACTCCAAAAATTTTCAAAAATTTCGGCAGCATCTTCTTTTTGACTAGGCCTATCCACCTGTCAGCGAACCACCAAAACCATCTTTAAAACTTATCAATAACTTGACAAAGCACCACAATGTATATACCCATAACACTAATCTCAACATCACAAGAACTACATTACCATAAAGACACCTGAACATGGAATGCACTTTTTTAGATTATAACACCGATATGGTACCTTTCAAGTCAAAACTAATTGATATACAATCAAGAAAAAAATATTTTCCTTCCACGACACTTTCGGCCTTCAAGGTGGCCCCCTCGACTTACAAGCTTTTCCATTACACATTCACGGAAGCAATCCCAACCCTTAAACTTACCTAACAAGGAGGACAACTAGATAGCTCGCATAAGTTAACTACCCATTAACTTCATCTTCAATAATCTACACCAAAATGATACACAAAGGATCTTCCAACTACCTTCTTAGACATAGACATATGAAAACACAAATACATGAGAAACATCATACTCCTAGGGCAACCTAATGGGAAATGCGCTTATGTACCCTTCATTATCTATTCACATAACATCTATAGGGGAAAATATTGAGAATAACCGGTTTACCTTCCTGAATTCTAAATCTCTATGCGAACACCAAAACTAAACTCGTGGTGACCTTCACGAGTTCTCTAAGATGTGCTATAATAAATTGACCATAGAATTACCTACTGAATATATGTGATCACAAGGTGACTTTGACACATTTGAACTTTCAATACCAAAATAGGCCAAATACAGTGAGGAGCAACGGAGTTCAAGATTGGGCTGGAATTATTCCGGAATCCATTAATGTGCTGAGCAGAGTATTTTATGAGGTTATATGCTAAGAGAAATGATGATCTATATTAACGATGCCGACATGGTTTAATCCAGGTGACTACATCAATTATCCGATAAGTGAAGCATATTGGTAACTATTATTCTTAGATAAGGTGGATACCATGTATGTGAACTTGAGACTTTAAAGAACTGATCAAGTAGGATACACCAACTGTGTCTCTGAGTGTAAGGTAAATAGTTGAGCTCAAATGGTAAGACTCTTGCAACATGGGTGTGATTGAGGCCGCAAATGAAGTACATGGAATTCGATTTCACTCCTAACAATAAGTGACACAAGGACTCTATGACACAAGCGCATGAGGATGGAAGAAAAGTCATCTACTTATGAGGTTATCCTAATTCGAACAATCTACCCCATCCCAATGCGGTGGAATGCCAGAGGTAGCAAAATTTCCCATACATGACCATGACGTTGTCAATACTCCTAGAAGCCGAGTGAGCATAAAGTCACATAACCTCATCAAATCCGACCCATTTAAGACTTTTGAAAATGGGACACACTTTGATTTGAAATCATGGCAATTTAAGCTTGAACTTTAAGGAAAATCATTACTTTTGGAACCCATGAGACATGCCCTCGTAGCCCTAGAAATTCATCGACAATGGCGAGAAAGTACTCAAAATCATTACGAGCTAGTGTAGAATAAGGCCTCGAAGTGACCATATGAATAATTATGAAAGGGCGAGTAGTCTTGATGCACTTATTGGAGAAGAGTAACCCAAGTTACCTAGTCACATGGACAAGCAGAGCAGGTACATGTTCGTTTAGGAGAAAATATCACAAGGAGTGCGAGCAATACCTTTTTATCATAACAAAAGGAACATACCCCGACCCTCGATCCCATAAGGCATGAAATTAGATTCACAAGGAGAGTTACCAGATGAAAATAGATAGTAAGGCAGCATAACTAAGAACACCATTTGGAATCAACAAGCTTAAACAGAGTTGAAGACATTGTAGTAAGGGGGAATTTGCCCACTCCCAGGGCGCTTGCAGAGTACATAAAAGTGAGGTTAATTAAATCAGATCATATAGTTAGATAACTAGCTGAGAAATTGAGATAATATCGCATTGAAGATTACGGGTAATCAACACATGATGCAAGACAAATGAAAAGAAAGTGAGAGAGCTTATAGAAGTGACCTTTACATTGTAACCACTAGGAAAGGTGATAATAGAAGGGATTACGAGGACCTTTACATTTTTGAAAAAATATTTTCGCATATAGTCACATGATGTATAGCTCCAAAATTTAAAAATTCACTTATGGCTATCGACTCTACTTCACTATGAAGCTTCACAACTCCCTTCTACAAAACCCTTGATGAACTTGAAGTAAAGTGGGAACTCATGTAATTTGTGGCATTTATTAATCCACTGACCATATATCTAGAAGTATTTTAAAATTAGAGCTGCTCTTTCTAGTTCAGAGTTCAACCTTTAAGAATAACATGAGCAACAAGAATAAGTAGCACGATCCAGCTACATGGAGGCTCGACGGACCCTAGCTTCGATGGAGATTTAATAATGTTTAAAAGTAAGTGAGCAGACCAAATTCAGAAAATAACATGTCGGAGAAGAGGGAGATTATCGCCAAGCAAATAAAAATTTAGCCGATTCCGACCACTAGGCCAAAATGAAAGCCTCAACAAAGATAGAGCGAGGGCACTACCATACTAGAGATGATGATGAAACAAAGCAAGATCTTCACCTATATCAACATTCAGATTGAAGCAGAAACCCGAAGAAAAGGGCCAAGAAAAGATATCTTTTTATTTTGTGCGAACATATGATAATGGTTCATCCCTTCATTCGATGAGAAATTCTTCGGGTATAGTCCCTTGTTAGAGTTTAGAAAGGCGTGTTGGAAATGGTAATTCTATAGCTACAACTCAATTCAAGGACATGATTATAGATCTCGATGTCATAAGAGATTGCATATAAGGAAATTTGCGGTGGGGTGGATTCACGAAATATTGGATCTCGTTCAAAGAGTAGGTGCATGCAATGGTTTGTGACTCAACATTTATTAAGACCATGCCTATGAAGGTTCTTCAATATGGATGTACATATACAACAAGAGCACGTTGGTACCATACCGATATACTATAGGATTTGGTGGTGCAGGGACATCAATAGGGACAAGGGCACTCCCCTCTTAGCGATAGGTTCTACCAATCCCTCCACAGCTCAATACATTCTCCTAACAAGCCCTTAGGCAGTCCCTTCGGACTCAATGGTGGGATCATTCCCTCCTCATGGCTTCAAACACGCGGATTATGGTATCATGATTACTCATTTTGAGAGTAAGGCTTGGAGAGAAAACTAACTCCCTAACTTGAGCTCTATCGCACGATTGGAGTATCAAAGAAGGGTGAAATTCCTAAATGTCCATGTAGCCCCCTAATTATAGATGTGGTCGACAACACACCGATAAGAAGGGCTATACTAGACACGGCTCCGAGACATGCTAGGACACTTTAAAACCTTAGGCTCTGATACCAAGTTTGTCACGCCCCAAAATCGAGGGGCACGATCGACGCCCAACCGGAGGACCCCAGTCAAGCGGACCTGGAATTGCCTTTCCTATCCCACGCGTTACCCCGTGATTTCAATATACATTATTCATGTGAAATAGCCATTTAGACTTAAGCATAAACTTACAACTTGAATTCATTTCTACTTTTTATCATTACCAACATATGATACCAAATACTTACAAAATACATACAACATTTACCAACGTGGATCACGATTCCGAACCGTACCATTACTTACCCAAAATAGATATGTACACTACCCACATTGTGTCTACGGAGCCTCTACGAATACTAGGAACTTAACCAATACTTGCCGGTGACAAGGCCCCGGCTATACCTTACAATACACAATAAACTCAAAGAAGGTGGCATGAACCACACATGGCCCCGAGAGGAAGTGGGGCTCACCAATGCAGCTGACGGAATGGAGAGGAGGCACTACTGTCGGTGGGCTGAATTACCTGCTATGGAACCACCTACAATCATCATAAGAATGTAGCGCCCCCGGCAAAAGGGACGTCAGTACATTTGAATTGTACTGGTATGTATGAACAAACTTTACCCCAAGTACAATCAAGCAATACCCAAATAAGAGACAGTAATAGAACTCACAAGCATTGAACAGAAAATGGAAACAACCAACATCAAGAGTCCACAGTACTAGTATGTATGAACAAACTTACTCTAAGTAAACTCAACAATGCACAGGCAAGAGATAGACAGAGAGTCACACAATCACTGCACAAAGATATAGAAAGAAACACACTGGAAGTTCCACAATTCTCACTTCATCACAATCACAATCACAATTCCACCCTTATCCCTTCTCAACATTCCACCCTTATCTCTTCTGTTGCGGCGCGCAACCCGATCCCACCTGTCAATCACAATCATTTATTATGTTTCTGTTGTGGCGTGCAACCCAATCCTTCCAGACAAACACAATCATTTGTTGTGTATCTATTGCGGCGTGCAATCTGATCCCACCGGACAATCACATCACACCCTTATCATTTCTCACATATCACCCTTATCCCTCCTGTTGCGGCGCGCAACCCAATCCCACCAGACAATCATATCTCATATCAACAATGACAGTTCACAATTCAATCATAGAAGATTTCATCATAAGGATATAATTTCAATAGAATCAACCACCTATACGATTTCAAGTCACAACAGATCTTGCCCAAAACAACGAGTCATATAAGACATCACCACAATCAGTGTAGTATAATCATATCATTTCACAACCCTTAGCACTTAGTCATATTCACATACTTGGGTTTATTACCAATCCTTCATGCCAACATAATTAGAGTATTCTAGCCAACCTTACACATGGTAAAACATTCACAAGTAAATTATCCTTTCGCAATTCCGAATAACATAACACATGGAATTCAACTAGACAATCAGAGAATAGGGCATTATGCCTCAACATATTTAGAACACCCAACTTACACATACTCAAGCAATTAACACGTAGCAATTCAACAATGTATTTCATAGCAACATCAATCAATCAATTCAGACACAAAGATTTTCATCATCAAGAATGTAAATTCATAACAACCGAATCGCCATATGAAAGCAAAGGCACAATAATCTCTACGAAGCAGTGAGTCATGTACGGTACTCCATAACCCTTTAGATTAGTCAATTCAATTCACTTTCCTTTCCCATCATTCACTACATAGCCCTCAACACTTGGATACTTACAACAATTGAGTTCATTACCATTTTAACTCATTAGTACAACTTTCCTTCACATTGATAAGTTTATGCATATAACGAGCATCAACATATAGTTCCATTAGATAAATCCACATTCCCTTTCATTATTTACTACACCGCATTTAGCACCTACATACATTCAACAATTGGATTCGTTAACAATTCTTTCATTTGGTAGTACATCCTTTCATACCGAGGTATTCAACAATTAACGAGCTTTGCACATATTCACACCAATACACGTACCGTTTGCTCGGACACCACAAAGCGATTTTACAAAGATTAAAGTTATCGATACATACCTCAAAGAGCTTTTCCTTAAGTTTAGACAATACACCAACACCTCTAGCCATAACAATCTATAAGGAGATAGCGGAAATCGATTAATGATTAGGAAGATTACCCATGGTGTAACTCTCTTAGAAATTTCATCATACACCTAACGTGTGAAGTAGACTACAAGGTTTAGAAATAGTAATTCCTTCTTCCCTTAACCAATTTTAACATGAACTACCCAAATTAGTTCTTTAAAATCACATACTACAACTTAGTCCCACATGCATGTCCTATTTCTAACCCCCACCACATATTTGAACCCTTAACCTCTTGCATGGATATTTTGGAAGTAGGACTTACCCGGATGGAGGACAATCTATGATTATCTTTCTTGATTCTTGAAGACTTGAGCAAGATTTGGATGATTATGAAGTTTGGCCCCTTCTTTCTCTCTCTATATGCTCTCATTTCTCTCTAAAACCAGTGGAAAATGACCCCAAATGAAGCCCTTAAACCTATTTATGAAAATGGGGTCGGGTTATGAAAATAGAAAAAATAAGCCTCCGTAACAAGGTCTGCGATCGCAGAATGGATCGCAGAACACACATGCGGGGCGCAGAGTAAATCGCAGAATCGCTGCCCAAAACTGGGCTGCACTGGCCCAGTCTGCGACCAGATTTGCGATCGCAGATCAAAAATGAGGACCGCATTTTGATTCTGCGATCTCAGATTCGACACAGGATCACGTTTTTCTAGCCTTCGGTAATTTGACCATAACTTTGCGTAGGAATGTCCAAATGACAAACGGTTTGAAGAGTTGGAAACTAGACTCAAAGGCCTTTCATTTTATAGGATATTCATCACATAATACCCTATACATAATTAGATATACTCCTTCAAAGTGAGTACTAGTGCAAGTACCTTTTGGATTTTAGCCTATTATGGAAGTCTCCCATTTGGCCTAGCCTTAGGCTTCCCCTTGGACCACAACTCACTTATTACATGACTCATACACTTATTAACCATATCCAATTCATTACATCATATTTAAATCACATAAAAATATTATAATTAGTCTACCTGGCATCCCGAATCCTATATCGCTTGGAAAAATTTTCCGGGGCCTTACAACTGCACTCGAACTGAAGGGTAACTCTTTGATCTCAACTGACGAACCTGCCAATCTAAAATGGTACCGGCTCATCCTCAAAAATCAAACCTTTGTCCAATTGGACAGAGCTAAAATCTAACACGTGGGACGGGTCACCATGATATTTCCAGAGAATAGATGCATAAAACACTAAATGAACTGAGGATAACCCTGGAGGCAATGCGAGTCTATAAGCTACCTTCCCTACTCTCTCGAGAATCTCAAACGACCCGATATACCTAGGGTTCGACTTTCCCTTCTTCCCAATTATCATAACACCCTTCATGGGTGATACCCGAAGAAATACCCTCTCTCCAACCATGAATGGCACATCACGAACATTATTGTCAGCATAACTCTTTTGCCTGGACTGACCTGCACGAAGCTGATCCTGTCTAATCTTGACCTTGTCCAAGGCCTCCTGAACTAAGTCTTTACCAAATAACCGAGCCTCTCCCGGCTCAAACCATCCAACTGGTGATCTGCACCGTCTACCATATAATGCCTCGTAGGGAGAAATCTTAATGCTCGACTTATAGCTATTATTGTAGGCAAACTCAGCTAACGACAAGAACTGATCCAAGAACATCCAAAGTCAATAACACAGGCGCAAATCATGTCCTCTAAGATCTGAATAGTACGCTCGGACTGGCCGTCCGTCTGAGGGTGGAATGCTATGCTCAACTCAACCCGCGTACCCCAACTCACGTTGAACCGCCCTAAAAAAATGCGAGGTAAAGTACGTACCCCGTTCATAAATTATATACACGGGCACACCGTGAAGGCGAACAATCATCGAATATATATCTCTTCCAACCTCTCCGAAGTATAAGTACTTTCCAATAGAATGAAATGTGCTGATTTAGTCAGCCTATCCACAATAACCCAAACGGCGTCAAACATCCTCTAAGCCCGAGTCCAACAACGAAGTCCATAGAGATACACTCCCACTTACACTCAGGAATGTCTATCTGCTGAAGCAAACCATCGGGCCTCTGATGCTCATACTTTACCTGTTGGCAATTCAAACAACGAGCCACATAAGCAACAATGTTCTTCTTCATCCTTCGCCACCAATAATGTTGTCGTAGGTCCTGGTACATCTTGGCTGCACCTGGGTGAATATAATACTTATAATTGTGAGCCTCCTCAAGGATCAACTCACGAAGCCTATCAACATTAGGCACACATATACGACCCTGCATCCTCAAAACACCGTCACCACTAACTGTAACCTACTACCCCTGTGCCGAACTGTGTCCCTAAGGACCATCAAATGTGGGTGATCATCCTGCCGATCTCTGATACGCTAAAATAAAGAAGACCGAGCGACTGTACAAGCTAAAACACAGTTGCACGAAATATCCAACCTCACGAACTGATTATCCAAGGTCTGAATGTCTGAAGCTACCGGTCTCTCACTGACATGAATGAATGCAAGGCTGGCCATACTCCCTGCCTTCCTACGCAATGCACCGACCACTACATTGGCTTTCCCCAGATGATACAATTGTTGATACCTAATTTTTCCCTATGTTATTTTCAGAAAATGCATATATATCTTCAAAACAATGCATGAGAATCAATTAATATTTTTCCATAATATTTGCATTTTTAAAGGATTTTTAATTAATTTATCCTAGTATTTTTTTTATATAAATAATTACTAATTGCATCACAAATGGTTGTATGATAAATGTTATTGCTTAAATTTATCACTCATATTTATACTAAGCTTTAATTATTTTATGAATAGCCATATTTATATTTCGGGGTTATAATTGCAATAACTTTGCAATAATATCCCACAAGTACATAATTACCTTATTTCATAAGAACATGACATTTTGTATTTTTATAATATTAAGTAATTATTTAAAATCGTTTTTATTCATAAATATCAATTTTTATCATTTATTATCTATTTTTACAATTTATTTATCAAATTAATTGGGTATTTAACAAATGCACTTTTTTAATTTAATTTCATTTTTGGACTTGGCCCAAATTATGACTTGGCCCAAATTATTACCTTTAGCCCAATTAAAATACCCATAACCCAATTTCCTATCTAACCCGCCCAACGTCAGATCGAATCCTGGCCGTTAATCTTCGTGATCAACGGTCCAGGATGTTGTTATCATTTTTAATTACTCCTAACACCCTAATCCTAATCATTTCCAAACCTCTGTCGCCCCTGTTTCCCTTCCCTCCTTCATTCTCTCTCATCGGAAACCCTTCAATCTATAGTGTTTTCCTTTGCTTTTAGGCCCCAACTGACCTCCTATCTTCACTGGTTGTTCGATTTTGCTGTTGTTTAAAGGAATCTCGAAGAGATTCAACTCAGACTTCGTCTAAAACCTTTCATTTTTCTCGATGAAGATGCCTGGGTTCATCTCCGCGTTTGTGAGTACTACTATCTTCATGTTTATGCCTTAAATCTATGGTTCCAAACATGATTTTCTTCTCACCTCTGTTATTTTAAAAACCCCAGTCTCTTGCTACTCGATTTTGTTCAGATCTTTGTAGATCTTTAAAAATCTTTTGTTTTTCTAATTATTAACCAATTTTAATTTTCATCTAAACTAGGGTTTCATCTCTTTGAGTTTCTGCAAAAAGTGTTAAAATTTTTAAGTGTTTAACTCTGGTTTTTTTTACTTGACCGACTGATTTTCATGTGTATGTTCTAATCCCTAGGGTTTCTAATTACTTTACTATTTGTTCTAGTATTTGCCTGTTATTCTTTGTCCAGTCAATGAACAAAGATTGACTGATTTTATTCGCCTGATTAGAGTTTGAAATTATTTTTTCTGCTGAGATTAGTATTTATATGTGTTTTTACCTATTTTCCTTATTTGTGACTCATAATTGGTATTACTTGCCTTAATTAGATTAGTAGCCTAATTTCTGGGATTTGACTGCTTTAACCGACTCCTAAATGGTCTTTGATTGATTTATTAACCCTATTAAACCTCTAACTGGGCTGTTAATTGATTTTCCCTAATTTAAGGGATGTTTTCCGGATTCTGTTGAATTATTTGATTGAGTTTAGCCCTAATTAACTGGTTAATTTTATTTGTATACCTTATTTGTGAACTCTTAATTATTCTTTGCCTGATTTGTTTTACTCTACTAAGTGTTATATAATCCCCCATTCTAATTTTGAAAACACATGAACACACATAGAAAGGCAAAGAAACACACACACAAACTCTTACTCTTACCCACACACTCTCAATTGTAGTTCTTTCTGTTACTTATATTTGCTGCTCTGTCTAGCTGGCTGAATGCCAAGGCTATACTCTTGGATACTATTTGCTTTCACTTCATGTTTGTTATCTCTTAACTGGTATGCCTCCATTTCCGTTATCATGATCCATTCTATGTGCGATGCATTTCAATATGCTTCTGCTGTGATATTTGTCTCTTAGCCATCTCCTTCCTTGTGATTTATATTAGCCTATTTCGAACCTCAATATGTCTTGTTTATGACATGCTTCAAGTCTAATTTTTAACTAGTATGGCTTTGTCTTTGTTACCTCTTTATTTCACATGGTTGTGTGGTTAGTGCTTCAAATCCCAACATGCCTCTGTTTGTCCTATGTTTATGTTTATTTCCCTCTTAATAGCATGCTTAAACTCCTGTTAACATGTCATGTGTTGTGTGTTAGTATAGTTAGTCTACCTTAGCATATCTCTGTTTAGCCTATGATACTTCTTTACTTATTTCTAAAAATAGTATGTTTAATTTCTACTACCCCACCCCCTTTTGTATGACTGTCTGATTAGTAACTTAATTTCAGCATGTTGTTCTCTGCTTAATACATGTCTATCTAACCACCTAGTAATAGTTAATGAACTAAGTCAATTGCAATCATGTGAAACCTTGTTTGACTTAATTGTGACTCTGTTCTATCTATGATTCCAGTGTTCAAGGTGATTCTTTAACTACTGGAATTCATGTCTGAACTCAATCTGCTAAATGTGGTTCTGTTTGTAGTTTTTGTAATCTCGTAATCTCTTTCTATTCACTTCTAAAATCCAAACTGTTATTTTTTTCAAAAACTATCTCCTACTTGTATATACTATTTTCTACTCCTACTCTTAGATATCTAGGGTCCTGCCCCCCCCCCCCCAGTGTGAGCACTACCTAGGAGTCCATGAGACTCTTTCGAACTCTAACACATCGGGGCTGGCCTTCCATGCTTGTTTACAAAAACTGTTTATTTGAAAGGGTTTTGGTTTGAGCATTGTCGGGGGTTCCTGAGGCCCTTGGGAACTTTGACACACCAGAAGCCCATTGGATGTATTATGGACTACTGGTGTACTCTATATTTGATTGAAGGCCTGACTTCCAGGTTGACTTTGGGCCTGCCAAGGCTCCCTGTAGTGTAGTGATTTTATCATGTAATTCATTCATATTGGTTTGTAATATTGTAATAATCCTTGTAAAAACATATACGGGGTTATTAGTAAAAGCTAGGGAGGGATTTTTATATATCTTTTATCATATTCGGGTAGAAATCACGCTTATAGGTTGTTGTAGTGATTCCTTATGTGCATTAGAAACCATGCCTATAAGGTTATCTCATTATCTTGAGTTTTCACACCGTGCCTCCTAGAAATCCGGCTTCTAGGTCATTTATCAATTCTACATCAATAATCATGTTTTCAAAATCTCTGTGTGTTCACTAAAAATCATGTTTCTAGGATCTTCCTTGTTGAACTATCTTGGAAACTGATTAACGCCTTTACCCGCGTAGAAATAATGCCTATAGGAAATAAGTGTAAAAACAGTTTCAACACTTAGATATCATGCCTATAGGGAAAGTGTAAAAAAAAATCAGTTTCTATGTTTAAATATCATGTCTATAGGAAGTAATGATTGTAATCAGTTTCAGCACATAGACAGCTTGTCTATAGGATCTAAAAGATAAAATCTGCCTGTTAAAAAATCAATCACTGGTTTATAATTATGGTCTGATTAACGTTTAGATACCATGTCTATAGGATTCTGCCCGGTCATAACCTAGGCAAGCCTATAGGATATTTAAAATCCTTGGTTTAAAATTGTGATTTCTTGCTTCTTGAAACGTGCCCAGATTCATTAAGTAACATAATCAGTAGGCAAACCGATAGGTACTCACTGCCCCGCCTTAATAAAACTGTTATATATTCTATTTATGCTCATTTAGATATCCTGCATATAGGATCCTAAAATCATTAAAATTGTTTCTCTGAATAACGTGCATATATTTGTATATTTGTGGAGGTAAACATGAGCCCCCATTAATTGCTCCTTATGTGACAGTCCTACTTGATATTTGTTTGGCTCTTAGATTTTCCCTTTTTAAGCAACATAGGTGAGTCTAGAACCACCTTAATAGAGTTCATAAACACCTCCAGGGCCATAGGTAAGGGACGGGTAGTGCACGCATAAGGTACGTACTCGATGCTATTAGAACGCTTAAGCAATAATTAGTAAAAGGGAGGGTAATGGGTAGTAAAGGAGATGATGACTTGTGCGCTAATGCTACGCGTAATACCTCAATTTGGGGAAGGTTACCGAGTATTGCATAGAAGTGATCCTATAGGCTAATAAACTTAGGACCCCTTTAATTGCTGTTTTAAAATAATCTCTATTTGTTTAAACTGCTTTATTTACTTTAAAGACTAATTCGCTTAATTGAGTTTGCCTGGGACCTACCGTTGTGGACCTCGAGGGGTGCCTAAAACCTTCCTCTCTTGGTAACTTCGAGCCCTTACCCAACCTTTGGTGATGTAAATCGGTTTATGAGTTATTTGCTTTAGGTTCCCTAACGCACCTTAATCCGTTAGGTGGCGACTCATCAAGTACCATACCCCGTCCCAAAAGGAAGAGAGTTGTCCTAAATGTCGAAACCCGGACTCCGCGAGGAAATAGGGGGCACGACAACAATATAGTGATTTCATAATCTTTCAATAACTCTAACCATCTCCTCTGTCTCAAATTAAGATCCTTTTGCTTGAACAAGTACTGAAGACTGCGATGATCCGTGAAAACCTCACACAACACACCATAAAGAGAGTGCCTCCAAATCTTCAATGCGGGAACAATGGCTGCCAACTCTACGTCATGGACATGATAACTCTTCTCATGGACTTTCAATTGCCGAGACGTATATGCACTCACTCTGCCCTCCTGTATCAATAATGCTCCAAGACCAACACGAGAGGAATCACAATATACCGTGAAGGATCCTGAACCTGATGGTAACACCAACACCGGCGTGAAGTCAAGGTTGTCTTGAGCTTTTGAAAGCTTGGTTCGCAATCGTCCGACCATTATAATGGGTCACATTTCTGAGTCAATTTAGTCATTCGGGATGCTATAGATGAAAAACCCTCCACAAAATGACGATATTAACCTACCAAACCCAAGAAGCTCCTGATTTCCATGGCTGAAGTGGGTCTGGGCCAGTTCTTGACTGCCTCATCTTAGGATCCACCTGAGTACCCTCTACGGATACGATGTGACCCAAGAAAGCTACGGAATCCAACCAGAACTCACACTTTAAAATTTTTGCATACAACTTATTATCTCTCAATGTCTAGAGCGCTATATGGAGGTGATGTTCATTCTCTCAATTGAATCCAGATGAGTCTTGAAAACCATATTCATCAAGTCCATAAAGGCTGATGGGGCATTAGTCAAGCCGAAAGACATCACCAGAATTTCATAGTGTCCATACCTCGTCCAAATGGTTTTCTTAGGAACATCGGACGCCCTAATCTTCAATTGATGGTAGCCTGATCTTAGATCCATTTTCGAAAACACCGTGGCTCCCTAAAACTGATCATATAAGTCATCAATTCTCGGCAATGAATATTTATTCTTGATGGTGACTTTATTCAACTACTGGTAATCTATACACATCCTCAAAGATCCATCCTTCTTCTTTACGAACAAAACCGATGCACCCCAAGGCGAGATGCTAGGTCTAATAAAACCCTTATAAAGCAAGTCTTGCAACTATTCTTTCAATTCCTTCAACTATGGTGGGGCCATTAGGTATGGAGGGATAGAAATGGGCTGAGTTCTTAAAGCCACATCAATGTAAAAATCTATATCCCTGTTGGGTGGCATCCCTAGCAGGTCTGCAAGAAACACATTGGGAAACTCGCGAACAATAGGCACTGAATCAATCAAAGAAACTTCAACATCAGAATCACGAATATGAGCCAAATAATCCAAACATCCCTTTTCAACAATGCGACGAGCCTTGGATTAAGAAATCACTCTGCTGGGAGAATGATCAGGAGTCCAGTTTCATTCTAATCGAGAGAATCCCGGCAAAGCTAATGTAAATGTCTTGGCGTGACTGTACAAGATGGCATAATAAGGTGATAGCCAATCATGCCCAATATGACATCAAAATCGACCATGTCAAGAAGAAAAAGATCTACACTAGTTTCAAGACCCTCAATAACGACCACACACGAACGATACACACGGTCTACAACAATAACATCCCCCACCGGCGTAGACACATAAACAGGGACACTCAAGGAATCACGAGGCACAACCGAATATGAGGCAAAATATGATGACACATAAGAATAAGTAGACCCCGAATCAAACAAAACGGAAGCATCTCTATTGCAAACTGAAATGGTACCCGTGATAACGGCATTAGAGGATTCCGCCTCAGGTCTAGCTAGAAATGCATATAATTGGGGCTAGGCTCCACCACCCTAAACTTTGTCTTTGTGAGGACCTCTGATAGGCGGACCTCCACCTCTAGCGGGCTGGCCTTCACCCCTAGCGGCCTGACCTCCACCTCTAACAATCTGGCCCCTAACTCTTGCTACCTGACCCCTACCCCTGGCTGGATGGGCAAGTGGTGTTGCAGTTGATGCCAGAACTATGGAACGAGAACCCTGGTACTGATGCTGATTAACCGAAAATCTCAGACAAGCTCTCCGAACATGCCCATATTCACCACACTCAAAGCATCCCTCCTGATATAGAGACTGACCCTAACGAGCCAGCTGACCACGATAATAACTCTACAGAGGATGTGCTCTGATAGGAGCTGATGGTGCATTGTAGACTGGCTGGGCGGAAGGAGGCATAATATAACCACGACCGCCTGAGGTACCATGTGAAGCCTGAAGTGCTGAATGGAATGGCCTCTGCTGAAAGTAATCCCGCCTCCATATGAGGCACCTCTGAATCCCCCGGAATGACGAGGTCTTTTTGTCTGACCCCTGACCTCCCATCTTGGGAACCGTCTCAACTCTCCTAGCCACATTGGTCGCATCCTGAAAGGTAATCTCAGTCCCTATCTCCTTGGCCATCTACAACCTAATGGGCTGAGCAAGGCCCTCCATAAATCTCCTGACCCTTTCTCTCTTTTTGTGTAACAAAATAATAGCATGTCGAGCCATGTCCACAAAGTGATTCTCGTAATTGGTAACAGTCATGCTGCCCTGCTGAAGTCGCTCAAACCAGTAGTGATAGGCAGAAACTTATCAAAAAACAGGTGTGAAAACTGATCCCAAGTCAGAGCAGGTGACCCAGCTGGTTTAGTAAGCAAATAATCCCTCCACCTTTTCTTGGCAGAACTAGTCATCTAAAAAGCGGCAAAGTCGACCCCATTAGTCTCCAAAATACCCATGTTCCGAAGAACCTCATGACAGTTATCCAGGTATTCTTGAGGATCCCATGAAGTGTCACCACTGAAGTGAACTTGGAAAAGCTTAATGAAACTGTTTAGTCTCCACGAAACATATGAGGACATGGCTGCTCCATCAACAAGCAGTGCTGCATCAACTGGCTTAATTACCCCAACTGGATTGGCTGCAGGGGTCTGAATCTGAGGAGTAGTCTGATCAGGGGTGTGAGTAACAGAAGTTTGAAACCCTCATCCAGCATGAGATACAGTCGCTGCCATGGGGAATGTGCCAGTCTGGGCTACACTCTCCATAATGCCCAATAATAGGACCAAAGCGTCTTGAAGCACCGAAGTTGAAATAAACCTCTTTGGGACCTGAGCTGGTCCCGCTGGAACAGTCTGAGCTGGAATCCCTTCATTAATATCTATTTGGGGCTCCGCAGTTGGGGCTGCTATTTGAGCGATAGGCTGAGTCCTGCCCCTACCTCGGCCTCTGACCTTAGTAACATCATGTGTTCTCACCATCTGCGAGAGAATAGAGGAGTTCAATCAGTATTTGAGATGACAAGAATCGCATGAAAGAGTAGAATGGAGTGAGTTTTGTTCCTAAATTTATAGCCTCTGAGTGATATGTACAGACGTCTCCGTACCGATCCTTTAGACTCTACTAAGCTTGTTCGTGATTTGTGAGACCTAGGAAACCTAGAGTTGTGATACCAACTTGTCACGACCCAACTTCCCAACCCTCGGGATCGTGATGGAGTCTAACACCATACTTGCAAGTCAAGCCAATGTTAAAATTTAGCTAACCATTTTCTTTTAAAATTTATTTAAACATATTTAGACAGTTAAAGATAAATACGAAATCTAATACTATCCAATAAATGACATCAAGTTAATACTTGAAATTATGAACGAATCACGAACTAATGCTAATATATATGTAACTACCTAGGGTCTGGAGTCACAATTCACGAACTACTAAAGAATACTACAAGTATTTGGCTGAAAGAAAACATATCTCTGTTTTGAATGAAATAAAACAATAAATAGCTAATAAGGAGAAGACTCCAGGAATCTGCGCACGCCAGCAGATCTACCTCGTGTCTCCGTGCGAATTGTACCAACTAGTACTTCAACTTAGCTCTGGGCAGTACCTGGATCTGCACAAGAAGTTCAGAGTGCAGTATCAGTACAACCGACCCCATGTACTGGTGAGTGACGAGCCTAACCTCGATGAAGTAGTGACGAGTCTACGACTGGGAATTTATAATATATCCTGTAAACAGTGTACAATAAAACAAGAAGGGAATATTAACTAGTTAAGCAATAACTTGCAACAATAAATAAACCAACTCAGTTAACTTTTCATATCTTAGCTAAAACAAATTCTCACGTAAATTTCAAAATTTCCAAATTTAATAACGATAAAAGCAGAGCATGGAAACAGTAGATTAAAACAGTGAGTTTTCCATCTTTATCATATAATCAGTAAAAACATGAATATCATCCCTTATTGCTCCTTGTTGCGGTGTGCAACCCGCTCCCATATGTACACACTTATTGCTCCTTCCTATATATATCACCCTTATCTCTCCTATTGCGGAGTGCAACCCGATCTCACCTGTCCACCCTTATTACTCCTTGTTGCGACGTGCAAATCTCTTTATTTATAAAAAGATTTCACAGTTTTTTTGTCAAAGCCTTTCACAATATTTATGTCTCAATAATTGTATATAGAAAGTTGTACTATTCATAAACTTCATCAATTATCATTTCGCAATGAAACCAACCAGAATGTATAGTAAAACACAGTCAATCAGCTCACCCTTTTTATGTATCACAATGAAGCCAAGGGAACAGCCAACACTTCCAAAATACTTGGTGTAACGACCCGGCCGGTCGTTCCATAGAATCTGCATTATTATTACTATTTTTGCCTTGTCATGCATTTTTTATACTATTTATGATGTGTTGGAGCTGGTTGGCTCGGGTTCAGAATGGTTGTAGTGAGAATTGAGACACTTAGTCTCTAAAAATAGCTTTATAATTGGAAAAGTTAACTAGGAGTTGACTTATTGGTAAACGATCTCGGAATGCGGATTTTATGGCTCGGATAGCTTCATTAGGTGATTTGGGACATAGGAGTGTGTTCAGAATGTTTTTATAATGTCTGGTGTAGAATTAAGCTTGAATTAGTTAGTTTTTGGTGATTTTCGATTGGCAGTGGAAAATAGGCTATCGGGATCGGAATGGAATTTCGGAAGATGGAACAAGTTCATAATGACATTTTGGATATGTGTGCAAAATTTTAGGTCAATCGGGTGTTTTTAGTTTGTTTTGGCATCGTTGGTGGAATTTATGAATTTCAAAGTTTGTAGGCTTGAATTTGATGTGATTTTGGTGTGTTGATGTTAATTTAGGTGTTCCGAGAGTGCAACTAAGTTTGAAAGATCATGTTTGATGTGTTGATATGTTTGGTTGGGATCCCGAGGGGCTTGGGATTGATTTTGGATGGTTAACAGGATGTTTTGGAGTTTGAAAATTGCAGCAACAATTGCTGGTGTTCTGCTACTGTGATTTACGCACCTGCGGAGCTTTGACCGCAGGTGCGAGCCGTAGGAGCGGCCATGTTGATCGCATGTGCAAGCTCAGAGGCCCTGGAGGAAGATCCTCAGAAACGGTTGTGTGGGCCGCATGTGCGAGCCGCATGTGCGAGAATTGTACGGTTAATGAATTTCCGCAGGTGCGGTCCCCTAGAGCGCAGGTGCGGACCTCATATGCGATGATAAAGGTCGCAGGTGTGAAAGCCTTGGCAGAAAGTATAAAAAGGGGACTTAACGATTTTTAGTCTTCTTTTCACAATTAATGTTGTGGGTTCCGATCACTTTTAAGGTTTTTGAAGAGCGAAACGATTGTTCTTCATTGAAGTAAGGTTTTTGGACTTATTAACTCTATTATATGTGGTTAAGGACAAAATTAATAGTGTTTAATTAGGGAAAATCAGTGGAAAAAAGGGAAATTAGGGCTTGAGTTTAAGAGGCCTTCTATGGGTGATTAGAGGGGTCATTTGGACTCCGATTTCAGAGTTCATTATATGTACGGAATCATGAGCTGATGATGATCGTGTTGGTATAAATTTTGTCAAGTTCCAAGATGTGGGCCTCGGGGTCGGGTTTTGGCTAATTTCGGGAATTGTGCATAAAGTTGATATTTTTCTATTGGGTTTCATTCCCCTAGCATATATTGATGTGAAAAATCTTAACTTGATAGATTTGGAGCACTTGGAAGTTGATTCGAGGGGCAAGCGTGTTGCGGAGTAACGTTTCGGGCTAGCTTGAGGTAAGTAATGACTTTAAATCTTGTCCTGAGGGTATAAAACCCCGGACATTACATCGTTTCACGGTTTTGGAGTGACGCACACACTGGATGACGAGTGTGGGGTGTGCACAAATTGGATAAAAATTGGAAATATGTTCCTTTTGAGGCAACTATTGAGTTGCGAAACTTCTTTTCAAGCATATGTTAAATAATATTATTATGTTTTGATATATTTGGGCTGTAAGCCATGTTTGGGGACTAGTGTCGATCTATTTTAACCCCTTGGGGCTATTTTCTAATATTCTCACTATTTTAATCATGATTTTACACTCAGTCCTTCTTGTTAAATTGTTGACACTCAGATTTGTTGAAATTTTTATTTCTTGAAATGAAATACTGTTTTGGGTCGAGCACCCTGTTTATTTATGGCCCGGGTTGAATGTTGAGAGTGTCTGACTGAGTGCGGCCGATGGCCAATATTGTGAGGATTTTTATGATATGAGAGAGGCCAAGAGCCTGAGTGATTGGTGCCATGATTTGTCTTGTTTATAGTGCTTTGGCTGTAGGAGCCCTGCGGAGTCTGTACACACCCCCAGTGAGCGCACGTACCTACAGAGTGCGAGTGTCGAGTGCCAAGTGATGAGTGATTGGGAGGCATCAGTGACTGTGAGGTGCTGAGTGTCTGTTACTGAGTGATGGTGAGGTGCTGAGTGACTGATTATGAGTGATGATTTGGCCTGAGGGGCAGTTTATACTGATATTTTGGTGAGCTTTTGATTATGATTCACTTCATTTTCATGCTGAGATTTTGGGAGTTTAATAAGAAATATTTGAAAATATACTCGTTCAAGGGATTTTTACGGAAACTTGTTTTCACACATATGTACTAGATGTATACTTTATATTGGCTCGGTATTTTACTATTTGTTAATTGGTGTTTTGTGTTGTGTGTTTCTTATCTTACGACTTGATTTATTTTCATTACTACTTAGTTGGCGTACTCATTTTACTCGTTGAACATCTGTGTGCACATCCAGGTACTAGTTCTGAGTAGTAATCATCTGAGTTCGATTGGCTTCAACATTTGGGATTTCGAGGTAGCTGTCCAGCGTCAACAACTTCTCCATTTCCCTTTCTTCATTAGTATTTAATATCTTGTTCTAAGACATTATTTTATGACATTAGCAGTGTTAGTAATATTCTTAGATGCTCGTGATCAGTTGACTCCAGTTCTGGGGAATAGTTTAGACGGTTAGATGATATTATGCTTTGTAAAGACTTAATGAAATTTTATACTTGCGATGGAATATTATTAATGATTTTTAGGGGATTTTATTAAAAGAAATGTGTAGTTATGTGATAGTGTCTTGCCTAGTTCCACGATAGGCGCCATCGTGACCAGTTAGGATTTGGGGTGGTGACAAGTTGGTATCAGAGAACTAGGTTTCATAGGACTCAACGGTCATGAGCAAGTTTAGTAGAGTCTTACGGATCGGTACAAAGATGTCTGTACTTATCTTCGAGAGGCTACATTACTCTTAGGAAAAATCTCATTTTCTTTAACTTTATCGTTCCATTCTATTGATTCTTGAAATATAAACTCCTGTTGTTTCATTCTCTCACAGATGGTGAGGACACGCACTATGGATCAGGGTGACCAGACACCAACTGGATCCACGAGGGGTCGAGGCCGTGGTGGAATTAGGGGACCAGCCCGTGAAGCAGCCGGGACAATGCCTGTGGATCCCCCTACTATTCAGGACCAGGTTCTCGCCGAAGGGGCTCCAGCGGGACAGGCTCAGGCACTGGCAGTGCCTATTGTTATTCCGGGTCTTCAGGAGACCCGGAATAACAATAGGCACTGGCAGTGCCTATTGTTATTCCGGGTCTTCAGGAGACCCTGGCCCAGATCTTGACAGTGTGTACCCGTTTGGCTCAGGAAGTTGCTATGTCTACTATTGCCGCTACATCTCAGACCGGGGGAGGCACCTAGACTCCAGCTACCCGGACACCTCAGCAGGTTGTACAGGGTTTTCAGGCACCGGAGGTAGTCCCAGCCTAGTCGGTTGCTCCAGTTCAGGACTATGTGGTCCCAGCTATGCCCGAGGATGAGCACCGCAAGTTGGAGAGGTTTAGTAGACTTCAGCCTCTGACTTTCAGCGGCACAGATGGTGAGGATGCCCAGGGATTCTGGATAAGTGCCAGAGGATACTCTGTACTGCTGGTATTCTGGAGACTAGTGGGGTCTTGTTTGCTACCTTTCAGTTTGCTGGTGCTGCCTTCACTTGGTGGGAGGCATTTGAGAGGCGTAGGCCTGTTGGTTCAGCACCCCTCACCTGGCAAAAGTTCTCCACGATCTTTTTCGAGAAGTATGTTCCTCAGTCCCACAAAGAGGAGCAGCGCAAGAAGTTTGAGCAGCTGTGCCAGGGAGAGTTGTTAGTTACACAGTACAAGATGCGGTTTTCTGAGTTGGCTCGACATGCTTCTGAGTTAGTCCCTACTAATAGGGAGATGATCAGGAGGTTTGTAGATGGTCTCACGTATCAACTTCGGATCATGATGACTAGGGAGAGGGTGTCAGGTGCCGCATTCAAGCAAGTTATTGACATTGCTCGAGATATTGAGTCGGTTCGCAGGCAGGAGCGTGAGGAGAGGGAGGCCAAGAGGTCTCGGGGATCAGGTAGTTTCAGTGGTGCCCCTCCCAGAGGGCAGTCTCAACACAGCAGAGGTCGCCCATTTAGACCTCCTCAGCCAGCTCGCCCAGCTTATAGTGGTGCATCTTCGGGGCAGGGCCCCTACAACTCTCATTCGGGACGTTCTTCATTTAGTGCCCTTCCAGGTTAGAGTTCCTCCAGAGCATGATCAATCTAGGGCTCTTCTATGAATGGTTCATCTTGTGGCTATACCAGTTGCAGGGGTTCCCTTCACTCCCCATCTCCAGCTCCAGGTAGTTGTTTAGAGTGTGGAGAGTTTGGGAATTAATGGAGGCAGTGTCCTTGTCGTCCTGGTAGTTCATCTAAGCAAAGGGTTCAGCCCTCGACATCAGCCCCAGTTACTTCACCACCTACCCAGGAAACCAGGGGTGGTGGTCAGGCAGCTAGAGGCCACCCTATAGGGGGAGGTCGAGCGGGTGGAAGTCAGCCACATATCTACGCACTTCCGGCTAGGCCTGATGCTATAGCCTCCGATGCAGTGATTACAGGCATTATCTCAGTCTGTCACAGTGATGCTTTGGCTTTATTTGACACTGTTTCCACATACTCTTATGTTTCGTCATAGTTTGCTCACTCTTTGGATATGCCCCGTGAGTCTTTAGTTACGTCTGTTCATGCGTCGACTACGGTGGGAGATACTATTGTTGTAGACCGTATGCATCGGTCGTGTGTGATATCTATTGGGGGTCTGGGGACCCGAGTAGACATATTGTTACTCAGCATGGTTGAGTTTGATGTGATACTAGGCATGTATTGGTTATCTCCGTGTCATGCTATTCTTGATTGTCACACTAAGACCGTGACCCTGGCTATGCCCGGAGTTCCGAGAGTTGAGTGGAGAGGGTGTATGAGTATGTACCTAGCATAGTTATTTCTTACTTGAAGGCTCAGCCTATGGTGGCAAAAGGATATGAATCTTAACTGGCTTTTGCGAGGGATGTTAGTAGTGACTCTTTCTGTTGATTCTGTCCATGTGGTCCGTGATCTTCCGGATGTATTCCCTGCAGACCTGTCAGGCATGCCACCTGACATGGACATTGATTTTGGTATTGACTTGCTTCCAGGCACCCAACCTATCTCTACTCCACCTTATCGTATGGCACCAGCGGAATTGGAAGAGCAGCTTCAGGAACTCCTAGATAAGGGGTTCATTCGGCCTAGTGTGTCACCTTGGGGTGCACCGGTGTTGTTGGTGAAGAAAAAAGATGGTTCCATGTGCATGTGTATTGATTATCGGCAGTTGAACAAGGTTACTGTGAAGAACCGATATCCTTTTCCCCGTATTGATGACTTGTTTGACTAGCTTCAGGGAGCTAGAGTGTTATCTAAAATTGATTTGAGATCCGGGTATCATCAGTTAAAGATTCGGGATTCTGACATTCCGAAGACTGCTTTCAGGACCAGATATGGTCATTATGAGTTTCTGGTTATGTCATTTGGGCTGACCAATGCCCCAGCCACATTCATGCATTGATTAACAGTGTGTTTCAGCCTTACCTTGATTATTTCATCATTGTGTTCATTGATGACATCCTGGTATATTCTCGTAGCTAGGAGGAGCATGCTCAACATTTGAGGGTTGTGTTGCAGAGGTTGAGGGAGGAGAAGTTTTATGCAAAATTCTCCAAGTGTGAGTTTTGGCTTGGTTCAGTAGCTTTGTTGGGTCATGTGGTGTCTAGTGCGGGTATTCAGGTTGATCCGAAGAATATTGAGGCGGTGCAGAGTTGGCCCAGACCGTCCTCAGCTACAGATATTAGGAGGTTCCTTGGTTTGGCAGGATATTACCGTCGCTTTGTAGAGGGGTTCTCTTCTATTGCTTCACCTTTGACCAGATTGACCCAGAAGGGTGCTCCATTCAGATGGTCTAATTAGTGTGAGGAGAGATTTCAGAAGCTTAAGTCAGCATTGACCACAGCTCCGGTATTGGTTTTGCCTACTAGTTCGGGTTCTTATACAGTCAACTCTGATGCTTCTATAGTTGGCTTGGGAGTGTTACATATGCAGCACAATAGGATGATTGTCTACGGGTCTAGGCAGTTGAAGGTGCACGAGAAGAATTTTCCAGTGCAAAATCTTGAGTTAGCTGCTATTGTTCATGCCTTGAAGATTTGGCGCCTTTATTTGTATGGGGTACAATGTTAGATTTTCACCGACCATCGTAGTTTGCAGTATCTGCTGAGGCAGAAGGACTTGAATTTGCGTCAGAGGAGATGGTTGGAGCTTCTCAAGGATTATGACCTCAATATTTTATATCATCCGGGGAAGGCAAATGTAATGGCCAATGCTCTGAGTCACAGAGCCGAGAGTTTGGGGAGTCTAGCTTACCTTTCAGCAGCAGAGAATCTTTTAGCACTTGATGTTCAGGCCTTAGCGGGTCAGATGGTGAGATTGGATTTGTCAGAGCCTCCGTGGGTGTTAGCTAGCATAGATTCCATGTCTTCTCTTTATGATCGGATTAGAGCAGGCCCGTATGATTACCGGCACTTGTTAGTTCTCCAGGACAAGGTCCGTCAAGGTGGTGCCAGGGATGTGACCATTGGTGATAACGGGGTTATGAGGATGCAAGGCCGTATTTTCTTGCCCAATGTGGATGGGCTTCGAGACTTGATATTAGCAGAGGCCCACAGCTCGCGGTATTCTATCCATCCAGGTGCCGCGAAGATGTATCAGGATCTAAGATAGCAATATTGTGGAGGCGGATGAAGAGAGATATTGTTGAGTATGTAACACGGTGTCTCAACTGCCAGCAGGTCAATTATGAGCACCAGAGACCCGGTGGATTATTTCAGAGGTTAGATATCCCGGAGTGGAAGTGGGAGCAGATCACCATGGATTTCATAGTTGGGCTTCCACGGACTGTGAAGGGGTTTAATGCTATTTGGGTCATTGTGGATCGATTGACCAAGTCCGCGCACTTCATTCCTGTCAGTACTACTTATACTTCGGAGCGGTTAACTGGTATCTACATCAGGGAGATTGTCCAATTGCATGGAGTTCCGATTTCTATTTTTTCTGACAGAGGTACTTAATTCACGTCTCAATTTCGGAGGGGCGTGTAGATAGGTATAGGTACTTAGGTAGAGTTGAGCACTGCATTTCATCCTCAGACCGACGTGCAGTCGGACCGGACTATTCATATTTTGGAGGACATGTTGCGTGCTTGCGTGATTGGTTTTGGGGGTTCGTGGGATCAGTTTCTACCACTCGCGGAGTTTGCATATAATAATAGCTACTAGTACAGTATTCAGATGGCCCCGTATGAGGCTCTATATGGTAGGAGGTGTAGAACTCCGGTTCGTTGGTTTGAGCTGGGTGAGGCTAGGCTATTGGGCACAGACCTTGTTCAGGATGCGTTGGAGAAGGTGAAGTTGATTCAGGAGCGACTTCGCACGGCATAGTCTAGGCAGAAGAGTTATGCGGACCGGAAGGTCCAGGATGTGTCATTCATGGTGGGAGAGAAGGTACTGTTGAAGGTTTCACCCATGTAGGGTGTTATGAGATTCGGAAAGAGGGGAAAGCTGAGTCCCCGGTTCATTGGGACTTTTGAGGTACTTCAGAAGATTGGAGAGGTGGCTTATAGACTTGCCTTGCTACCTAGCTTATCGAGTGTTCATCCGGTATTCCACGTGTCGATGCTCTGAAAGTATATTAGGGACCCGTCTAATGTGTTAGACTTCAGCACAATTCAGCTCGAGGGTGATATGTCATATGAGGTAGAGCCAGTGGCCATTTAGGGTCATCAAGTCAGAAAGTTGAGGTCTAAGAATATAGCTTCGGTGAAAGTACAATGGAGAGGTCAGCCAATCGAGGAGGCTACTTGAGAGACCGAGCGGGAGATGCATAGCAGATATCCTCACTTGTTTGAGACTCCAGGTATGTTTCTAGACCCGTTCAAGGACGAACGTTTATTTAAGAGGGGGAGAATGTAATGACCAGGTCGGTCGTTCCGTAGAATCTGTATTATTATTATTATTGTTTTTGCCTTGTCATGCATTGGTTATACTGTTTATGATGTGTTGGAGCCGGTTGGCTAGGGTTCAGAATGGTTGTAGTGAGATTTGAGACACTTAGTCTCTAAAAATAGTTTTATAGTTGGAAAAGTCAACTAGGAGTTGACTTATTGGTAAACAATCTCGGAATGCGGATTTTATGGCTCGGATAGCTTCATTAGATGATTTGGGACTTAGGAGTGTGTTCAGAATGTTTTTGTGATGCCTGGTGTAGAATTATTCTTGAATTGACGAAAGTTAGTTTTTGGTGATTTCTGGTTGGCAGTGGAAAATAGGCTATCGGGGTCGGAATGGAATTCTGGAACTTGGAACAAGTTCATAATGGTATTTTGGATATGTGTGCAAAATTGCAGGTCAATCGGGTGTGCTTTGGTTGGTGTCGGCATCGTTGGTGGAATTTAGGAATTTCAAAGTTCATAAGCGTGAATTTGATGTGATTTTTGTGTTTTGATGTTAATTTGGGTGTTCCGAGAGTGCAAATAAGTTTGAATGATCATTTATGATGTGTTGGTATGTTTGGTTGTGGTCTCAAGGGGCTCGGAATCGATTTCGGATGGTTAACGGAATGTTTTGGAGTTGGAAAATTGCAACAACAGCTGCTGGTGTTCTGCTAGTGTGATTTCCACACCTGCGGATGATTGACCGCAGGTGCGAGCCGCAGGATCGGCCATGTTGATCGCAGGTGCGAGCTCATAGGCCCTGGAGGAAGATCCGCAGAAGCGGATGTGTGGGCCGCATCTGCGAGCCGCAGGTGCGAGAATTGTACGGTTAATGAATTTTCGTAGGTGCGGTCCCCTAGAGCGCAGGTGCGGACCGCAGGTGCGATGATAAAGGCCGCAGATGCGGAAATCCTGGGCAGAAAGTATAAAAAGGGGACTTAACAATTTTTAGACTTCTTTTCACCATTATTGTTGCGGGTTCCGAGCTCTTTGAGGGTTTTTGAAGAGGGAAACGATTGTTCTTCATTAAGGTAAGGTTTTTGGACTTATTAACTCTATTATATGTGATTAAGGACCAAATTAATAGTGTTTAATTAGGGAAATCTGTGGAAAAAGGGGAAATTAGGGCTTGAATTTAATAAGCCTTCTTGGGGTGATTTGAGGGGTCATTTGGACTCAGATTTCAGAGTTCTTTATATGTACGGACTCGTGAGAAAATGAAGATCGTTTGGGTATAAATTTAGTCGAGTTCCGAGACGCGGGCCCAGGAGTCGGGTTTTGGCCAATTTCGCGAATTGTGCATAAACTTGATATTTTTCTATTGGGTTTCATCCCCCTAGCATACATTGATGTGAAAAATCTGAACTTGATAGATTTGGAGCACTCGGAAGTTGATTCGAGGGGCAAACGTGTTGCAGAGTAGCTTTTCGGGCTAGTTTGAGGTAAGTAATGTCTTTAAATTCTGTCCTGAGGGTATGAAACCCAGAACTTTATATCCTTTCACAATTTTGGAGTGACGCACACACTGGATGACGAGTGTGGGGCGTGCACGAATTGGAAAATAAATTGGAAATATGTTCCTTTTGAGGCAACTATTGAGTTGCGAAACTGCTTGTATATCATATGTTAAATAATATTACTATGTTTTGATATATTTGGGCAGCAAGCCATGTTTGGGTCCTAGTGCCGATTCTGTTTTAACCCCTTGGGGCTATTTTCAGATATTCTCACTATTTTGATCATAATTTTACACTCAATCCTTCTTGTTAAATTGTAGACACTCAGATTTGTTGAAATTGTTATTTCTTGAAATGAATACTGTTTTGGGTCGAGAACCCCGTTTATTTATGTCCCGAGTGACATTTTGAGAGTGTCTGACTGAGTGTGGCCGAGGGCCAATATTGTGAGTATTTTTATGATATGAGAGAGGCCGATAGCCTGAGTGATTGATGCCATGATTTGGCTGGTTTATAGCGCTTTCGCTATAGGAGCTCCTCCGGAGTCTGTACACACCCTAGTGAGCGTAGGTACCTACTGAGTGCGAGTGCTGAGTACCGAGTGATAAGTTATTGGGAGGCATGAGTGACTGTGAGGTGCTGAGTGACTGCTACTGAGTGATGGTGACGTGTTGAGTAACTGATTATGAGTGATGATTTCGCCCGAGGGGCAATTTATACTGATAGTTTGCTGAGCTTTTGATTATGATTCACTTCATTTTCATACTGAGATTTTTGGGAGTTTACTAAGAAACATTTGAAAATATACTTGTTCAAGGGATTTTTACGGAAACTGGTTTCCACACATACGTATTAGATGTATACTTTATATTGGCTCGGTATTTTACTATTTGTGAATTGGTGTTTTGTGATGTGTGTTTCTTATCTTCCGTATTGATTTATTTTCATTACTAATAAGTTGGCGTGCTCATCATTACTCTCTGCACCTCTGTGTGCAGATCCAGGTACTGGTTGTGAGCAGTAATCATCTGAGTCCGATCGGCGTCAGCATTTGGGATTTCGAGGTAGTTGTCCAGCGTTCACAACTTCTCCATTTCCCTTCCTTCATTAGTATTTAGTATCTTGTTCTGAGACATTGTGTTATGACATTAGCAGTGTTAGTATTATTCTTAGATGCTCGTGATCAGTTGACTCCAGTTCTAGGTAATAGTTTAGATGGTTAGATGATATTATGCTTTGTTAAAGACTTAGAGAAATTTTATACTTGCTATGGAATATTATTAATGATTTTGAGGGGATTTTATTAAAAGAGATGTGTAGTTATGTGATAGTGGCTTGCCTAGTTCCACGATAGGCGCCATCACGACCAATTAGGATTTGGGGTCATGACACATGGAACATTACTTAACTAAAACGAAACCAAGTAGACATGGAGGCGTCGGTGATCATAAAACAATTAAGCCAGGGATCAATTAAATTTGAAAAAGGGAAGGGATCATGTTCAACAAATAATTTGGTGGTGCATAGATACTCGTCACCTCACCTATACACCACACACACGAAAATTCACATAGCATTTAGGTTGGGGATTCCTATTCCCTAAAGTCAAGGTTAAACCAAGCATTTACCTTAATTTCACTAGAAACTCACTGCTCAAGCACACTGTATACGGCTAAAATCGAAAAGACCGGTTTTACATTTGTCATGGCATTTGGTAGCTATCTGCGTAAGACTCGAGGTGTGGCTCAAGATCTGACCTCGAGCGTCCCTTATGCTCGACTTTGAGGTAATGCAGGTCTGGGGCTGACGTAAGCAAGTCTGCAACAAAGTACAAGTCCGTACGCAGACATTAAATAGCTATACCATTCGCGAATCTTTGTAATAAATGATAGTGTACTATATTGGGGCTCCCACTCCTATATAAAGGGGACCCTTATTTTTTTTGGCACACAGAACGTTGAAGAAAAATAATAAGAACATTCTCTGCTCTCTTACTCAAACATCCCCTATTGTCTCTTTGTTGATCTTTCTACTTACACTTATTGTTTCTCATTTATTGTTCTTCATTTATCGCTCATCATTGATCATAAATAGCCTACTTCGAGGCCCATAGAACTGTTATAACCCCATCGACCGTACTTCATTAGCCCCGAGCCTCGACCACGAGAGTCCACTTCGGTCAGCACGAAACCTCCATCTGAGGCAGTCTGGTTTGCTTGTTTTCGATTTCCTATCATTTCTAATGCATCTATCTCATTCACACTTAGCACCTACTGCTTAACAACTTGAATTAAAATAAATTGCATATTTTTAGAGCGATAATCAAATATAATTGTAATTACCATTTTCAAGGTAAACAGTTTGGCGCCCACCGTGGGGCTAAAAATAATAGTGATTGTTTTAGTGCTGGTTCACTGAAAAACACAAGTTATCCTTCACATTTATTTCTTGTCCATAAGATCTTTGATTTCAGGTTAGGATGTCTAACTCAGTCAACACACACGAAAGTAACGGTGTTGAGCACCACGGAGAAAATGGTGTAGCCGTTTCAGGTGCTTGTATAGCACGACAGAACACTGAGGGTGCACCAAATCCAAACCCAGTAGACGTGGGCTCACACAACGCCCTACACGTCGATGTCAGTTCCCGCGTTGATGGGGATACACGTTCTGAAAACGAACAGGAGGTACAGAACACTCTATCTCGAGAGGAAAGTTAGGTTAGCCTTCATGTTATTTTTGAAATGTTGCAGGCATAGAAATTGGCGATTGTTTAGCTGCAAAGCCATCAGAAAACTCCGAGTACAGCAGCACCGGAGGCGGCTCCTCGAGTCGAACAGGTTCCGGAGAGGTCGAGCAACAACGAGTCAACAGCCGACCCCACCATCATGAAAATGCTCGAAGATCTCACAAAAAGAATTGAATCGGGAGGAAAGAAAATAGAAGCAAACGACAAAAAAGTGGAGACCTACAACACGAGGGTCGACCAAATCCCAGGTGCACCCCCTATCCTGAAGGGTGTGGTTGAAGAAGTTCGTGCAAAGACTTTTCCCATCGACCGCGGCTCAGAAACCCATCCCGAAGAATTTCAGAATGCACGATCTTCCAAAATACAATGGGACCTCGGATCCCAATGAGCACATCACCGCCTACACTTGCTGTAACAACCCCAACTGGAGGATCATGACTAGCACCCGGGCCATACTTGCCGAGCACCAACGTACATTTTATCTAACCTTCTTGTTATCTTTAAGGTCCGATGAGATCAATATAAGTGGTAGATATGGATCATGAACAAACATCACATGGGATGACAAGATTTCGAAGAACCTAAATAAAGGTACGAGCTACAACGCTGCCATGAAAGACTACACAATAAAAATTAGCCAACAAGGCATACCAAAGTATACATGAGTCGACACCTGTCTATGAGCCTCTAAAGGAGCATAACTAATGCACATAGTCAGAACAGGGTCGACATACCCACAATATCTATAACAAAAATGCATACCAAGACCAGGCAAGTCGGGAGAAGGGATCTCGCCAATAACCGCTGAACTGGAAAGCCTATTGTGGTTGGGGAGCTACGTCTTCCTGTCTATCAAGACCTGCAGCACGACATGCAGCGTCCACAAATAAAAAGGACGTCAGTACGAATAAAGTACTGAGTATGTAAGGCAGGAATGCATAAGTAAGAACAATAATGTAAACGGGGATAAAGAATATACAAATTGTAACATCTGAGTACCTTTGAGGTCTACTGACATGAAATTTGTAATAAATACATATATATACATAAACCTTTAAAACATCCGCCTATGTGGGCATCATCATTATCATATCGTACTCGGCCACGTGGAGCTCGGTAAACCCAACTGATCAGTAGTTGCACAATAGGTGCCGTACCCGGCCGACTATAGCGCGGCTCAGTAGAGTAAAATAGATACATATATATATATAATTCATGTTGGACTCATTGGAATCATATTTTGAACCTTTCGGAGTGACATAAGGTCGATATTCTCCGTACACGTTATTAGGACTAACTCTTCATCAAGAATCTTATAAGAATCAGGAAGTACCAACAACACTGATAACATAAGAATAAGAGAAGCGACCTCAACATCAATTGTTCTATAAGAAGGAAAACAATGTAAGTACTGCTAGCTTCTAAGAGTAGAGTATCTTTGGAAGCTCGTTCATTGCATTATGTACAATCGGAGTCGTGCAAAAGAAGGAAAGGGATAGCCTCACATACCTTGTATATACTGTCCCAACCTCAAGCTACGCAAATGTCACAACTCCTTAATCTACAATAAGAGAAACGACACTATCGTTATCGTTTAAGCATCATAACTATTATGTATCGACCACAACCTATTTTACGATGAAACGGACATCACATCCCCTATATAAATGACTTCACACAAGTCAAAAAAATCACCAAACATCCCAAACAACAACAATAATAATCATATTGAGCCTCCCAAAACAGTCCACACACAACCTAATCACTTCATACATAAGACGACCACCTAGTCGTGTCAAACGACCCGGAAATGTTACAACGAACGACCAGACCACAAACATACATATATATGGTGTTTCTACACACCCTTCCTCCTCCAAAACACCACAAAACAATAGTAAAACACGCAGCCAACAGCAACACAAAACAGTCCGCTAGAAGTCAAATAACTCGAACTCACGGCTTCCGATCACCGTCCCGTGAGTTCTAAATATTAGGAAACACATTTATCAACCTTCCTTTATATGTAAACACTTAAATACAGATATTAGAAGTTTCTTAACTATGATTTACCTTCCAAAACTCTAACTACAAAGAAAAAGGAGAAGCGGTATAATGACACTTACATCGTAGGGATCGTTTTGATGTTATTGCTTCTCGATTTCATGCCCGGGATGATAATGTTATTTGAAACCCTAGAAGAGAGCTTAGGGATATGTTTATGGGTGTTCTATGGTCTTGTTATGCTGAAAAATGAATAGAAAGCCGACCTAAGACTTATATATATCAACTTTGGAAAAGTCAAAGAGGTGCTAGCTTGGCACCCTAGGATTGGTCCATCTTTCGACACTTATATTGTTTTATACCGATGTCGTATGAACAAACGGCTAAGAGTGTTGGAAACTACATTCAAAGAAATTAAATTTGGTATATAATATGTCCTAATCAGACCTCATATAACATATTAAATGTATTGCTCAAAATTCTCTAGTGATCCACCTAATTGACACTTATGATGTCTGCGCAGTCTCGCGAAACTAGAAATATCTCTCTACTCCTATGTCGTATCGACGAATTGTTTAAAGAGTTGAAAACTAGACTCGTAGATCTTCAATTGTGTTAGTATATCATCAAATAATTCCAAGTATATTGGGAGAAAATCTCAGTTACATTTGACCTAAGTTTAAGCACATTATGAGTGTAACTTGTGAAGACCTTTGCCAACTTTTGTTCCACAACTTGCTTGACTTCAAAACGTAGAACACGACTATCATACGATAAAAATAACTCATATAATAACCTCCACATCATGTAACGAATCATAGTCTCACCCTAAAGTACATGTTATAACATTCCAAACTCGTCGACTTTCGACGAAACTTATTTTCTTCAATTGGTTTACCTTCTAAACTTTCCAACCCTCTTGGTACTCATTATTCATGATCATAAATATTTGTAAACTACAAGGTAACATGATTAACTTACTTTATGTACTTTCAAAGATGATCTCATTTCAGAGCTTACATCAATTGACTTACGACGTACTCTCACGTACGAAAATATGGGGTGTAACATCATTCCCCATTTTGGAACATTCGTCCTCGAATGTTGGCTAATGAACTTATCTGTCTCTTAAGAAATAAATCTTATGAATACTTTAATATTATCTTTTCCATCTAGGGAGTTGTTCGGTGATCCAAAGACTAGGGCATCCCCCTCTTTAGGCCTCTTTCTCACTCCACGACCTGTGGTCGAAATTCTTCCAATCTGGTCACTGTTTCTACCTTCTTTCATGCAGCCCGTACGATTCTAACCTTGAATGTGTGCTAATGTGACTCTTATTTCCCTTTTATTTTGGTTTGCTTTTAACCAATCTTTAGGATTCACTTTTGAGAACATATATAGTACTATGACAAGTTGTCCCTCTAGGCATCTATAGGTGTACTGAAGTTCTTTGATTGGTACTTTGTTGAACTTACAACTATTGCTATATCTTGCTTCATGGCCTCAGTTATTTATGCTTATGGATTTACCATAACTAGTTATGTCATACTGTACTATAACTCTTACTTCAGTTTATTATTATCGAGGTCTGCTACCCAACTCCAGGTTATTCTCTCGTTGCTTATTTTATATGTATAAATATAAGCCATTTAATTCTTTTTTACTACTATTCATATCAATAATGAATACCTAATCTCATCTCATATTTGTAACTTTCATCCATCTATTGTTGATTAACCTTAATGTTGATCTATAATCTACCACTGATAAGTTGAAACCTCTTATGTAATATATCGTCACTAGGACTCACGTCTCATCGGGGAACATTTGAAGTGATTTTCCTGATCCACTTAGGGACGATACTATACTCCAATAACTGTATTTCATAGCATCCCAATGTGATTCATCTTATGGGGGTATTCTAATCCCGTGCAGTTCATGAAATACTTGTTCTAAAAATCATTACTCAATCAAAGGCCTAAACGTCATCCTCTTATCATTTATCACAATTACACCCTTACTATACTAGCATTCTATCTCTTCTAAATGCTCCTAACTTTAAACTCCTTTGAGTTCACTCATGCTATACTGAGCTTTTCATAAATTTATGGAAACCATCAGCTCTCTTATTGTGATGGATTTAATCCCGAGGACTTACCTATTCTCGTCACCTTCTCACTCACCTTTTCTTATCCTTACTGTCGTCTGTTGATACTCAATTTTTCCTTAAATTATTTTTTAATTTGCATATATACCTTCAAAATCAGGTTTTCATAACAATTGATATTTTTTTCATAACTTTCCCATATTTTATTTAATTTATTTTAATTTACCTAGCATTTTACCGCAAAATATTAATTAAATATTGCATTACAACTGATTTCAAAAATATTTCGTAGCTTAATACATAATTTTGGTCCTAATGAAGAATAGATTATTTCACAATTAGCCAAATTGGTACTATTTGGCTATAATTGCAATAACTTTACAATTATAGCCTAATCATATGTTTTATGCTATTTTTACTCAATAATTAGTCATTTATATTTTTAAGTACTAATTAATCATTTTAATTTAATGAATCAAGCATTAATTTCATTTCTTGCAAATATTAGCTATTTTATAAATTATTTATCTATTTTTATTGGGTATTTAACAAATGGCCTAGATTTATTTCAATTCTAGTTTAATTGAATCAGACCCCTACCCAATTAAATCATCCCAAATACCAAGCCCGATCAACTTAGAGCCACCAGACCCAATACCTTTTATAATTTGGACCGTTGATCATTTCTGATCAACGGACCAGATTAGTCCTTACCAAATTAAGACCCTATACGACTACCCCCCTCCCTTCAGTCCCCCATCCCCTCATTCGTAACTCAACCGTCTCTCTCTCTCTCTCTCTCTCTCTCTCTCTCTCTCTCTCTCTCTCTGACTCTCTCTAGAACCTTCCCCCTTCTTTTAGCTCTACCTCTCCTTCTTCGGCCACCTCCCTTGCCGGAAACTATGAGGTTCTCACCTCTCCTCGACCCTATGGCTCTGCCTTTCATGTTTGTGTCACCGATGGAGGATTTCAAGCGACCTTGAGGCAAAACACTCCCATCTCTGATCTCATGTCGTGTTTTCCGGCCTCCTATGGCCGTTCGAGTGAGGTCCTTGCAGTTTCGGCCAAACGCCGGTATTATCTAAGTCTCTCTTCTCTTTTTGGGTTTTCTATGGATACCCTAGTTCTAAGATCTTCCGATCTTCTTAGATCCGTGACAGATCTATGTTCGTCCCGAGGTTTTCACCCATTTTTTCTCTTAAAACCCCGATGCTTTTCAAACGATTCTGCATTTTTGAGAACTAGGGTTTCTTGGCCCCTTTTAAAACATTTTATCTTCTGATTTTAGTACTAATCTTGATTTCCAGTATGTTTTTAAACATTCTGCTTAAATCTCCTCTTTACTCTAAGTATTCTGATAAAACCCTAATTTTTAGGGTTTATATTCGTATTATTTATATGTTCTTCTGGATTCTCTCTGAGTTCTATGCTTCTTGTTGTAATTTTGTTGTTAGGGTTTCGATCTTCTATTGTTTCTCCAAATACTTGCTTAGGGTTCTCTTATTTTGTTCAATACATGTTGTTTAACGTTTAATAGGTCTGACTATTTGCCTTATCGATTGTTCACACAATAATTTATAATAATTTTGTGTAAATTCTTTAGACCTGTGATATCTTCCCTGAATATGTGACTTTGTGTATTTTCCTTGTAATTCTGTATTGATTTTTCGAATTGTTTCCTTGTTTGTGTGATACTTTCCTTTCTTAGGATTGAGTCCCTGTGATTTTCAATCCCATTCGTGATTCTTGTGACTAATTTTCATAACTAAATTGTACTATACCCTATTTATGTGCACGAAATATGCTGCCGATTGTTTGACATATACTCTCCCTAATTATGTGTTATGTACCTAGACTTAATCTCTTGCTATATACCTTACTACTCATGTTATTGTAAAGGTCAGTTTTACAGTTGATTCTTTTCCTTATTTAACTCTAATTGTGTCGTTTGAATTATGACTCCCTAATTAAAGGGAGTCCAGGTCTTTGATTGATTCTGATTTAACATTATTTCTATAATTATGTTAAACTATTACTCCTTACCTTATTTCACTACTCGTTTTCAATACTATAAATACTCTACTCTCTCTTTAACATAAGAGAGGAGCACACACACAAACACACTCTGTTCTGAACTTTATTTCCTCTCTTTCTTCTCTTGCTGTTTACTTTCCACTCAGTCGGCTGAAAGCCAAGACTGAGTAACTCTACTACTCTATTTGTTCTTTTGTGCCACTGTTCTATTTGCACTACTGCTCTGCTGTTCTATATTGCTCTATACATTGATGCTCTCCTTCTCTGCACACTACTGCTCCATTACTCTGCACTTATTTCCTCATCTAACTGGTATGTTCTCAGTTTAACTTTAAGGCTTCCAAAACAATATGCTTCAATTTGTGTTACAACTCCTCTTGCTTCTATTATGTGTCTACCTATGGCTTTATTGCTTACCCTGCAATTATCATGCCTACTTACTAATCTATCTATGTGGTTACCCTCTAGTTCAGCATGTCTACTACTTCCTTCATGTTTCATTGTACTTCTGCCTTGTGTCCTGATCCCAGTACACTATAAGCATGTAGTTCTGTAATCCTAGACCCTTCCCTGAACATAGTGTGTAATTCTAACACCCCTCAATCTAATGATTTTTTGGATCCTGGCATGAATACTTTGTGGTGGACTATGCTATGACTGTTTAAGTCATGTAATACTTCTCTGAGGTTTGCTCGTGTGCAAGCCTACTTCTACTATGTGACTTACTTGTCCCCAATACCCTTTCCCATGTTTGTGTTTTCTCCCTGAACCATGTCTGCTTTTTCTGATTTAGAGTTTGTTAACTGTCATGCTCCTTTTCTCTCAAACTATTTTTTTAGCAAACTATTATGTTACTATCCAAAACCATTTTCAAACTTTTTTTTTGTCACAAACTCAACTCCTTAAAAACTATATCAAGCACTCTTACATACTCTTAGAAGTTTAGGTTCTGCCGCCGTAATGTGTGACTGCTTAGGGACCCTTTTGAGCTCCCTTTGAAATCTGACAGATTAAGGCTGGCCCTTCCACATTGCACTTACTCAAAGTTTGGCAATGAATCTGGGTGTTAGCACTGCCCGGGATCCTTTGAGATCCCTAGGCAACTTTGACACACCTGGATCATGTGAAAGGTTGTGAACCAATGGCATTGAGGATCTGGAAACTTGGGCCTATTATGGAAGGCTCCCTATAGTTAACTTCTTCTTTTCCTCTTTTTAATTATGTAATTCATATTCAGAGGCCTGTAATAATTATTTGTAAAAAACGATTCTGGGGTTGGATAGTGGAAAATGGGTGGGGATATGCATGCTATAATATAAGCATGGGTAGAAATCATGTTTTTAGGTTTACTTTTATATGTGCGCAACATTAACCATGTTTAGGAATAACATATCAAGTATGCCATGCATTTAGATACCATGTCACTTAGGTTCATACATCTGCATTACTTTCAGCATATCATCATTCATTGCCTTCACTTAGAAATCCTGTTCATAGGATCAATAATATCAACAAAAAAACTGCTACCATATGATCCTGTCCATGTATTCTAAAATGTAATCTAAAAAGCATGCCTTAGAATAATTATGTTAACAAAGTCGCAATCATGTTTTACCATGCACTTAGAGATCCTGTTTTTTAGGTAACATATTAAAACTATAACCTATGATGTTCCTGAAATTGTGCATAATGATGTGATTATGTATGCATTTAGAAATCCATGTTTAAGGTATCATGCTGCATTAGACATCATGCAACAGGATCGTGCTCACTTACTACACTAAGTTAAATACACATGTCTGAAACAATCCCCTGTTCTAATAAACTGACAATCAGTCATTCGTAAACACTTAGAATCACATGCTATTAGGATTGATAATCTGGAATCCTTAACAAATATGTATGACTGATGCATGTTATTTTACACCTCGACAAACCTTAGGTTATTGACTACAAGGGAATAAAACCAGATCTTTCTCTGTGACTATGTTAACTATCAGCATGTTAAAATCAGTAGGCAAGCTTGGTTAGGACCTCCTCTTGGAGTTATGTAATAAAACCGATTCTGTTATTATCATTTAGACACCATGCTTAGGAACTAAACCTGAACCTTAATTTGTGTATGAGACATGGTGTTTATGTGCAATATATGTGTAGGAATACTTGAGCCTCTATATGTTTCACATGCTCTCCCTTATTTGCAGTCCTATTTATTCTTATATGTCGCTTTAGTGTTTTTACCTTTAAAACCTGAGGGTCTACCTAGAAACCTCCTTTTAGGATAGAAGTCCTTATTTCCTCCAGGACTGATAGGAAAGGGACGGGTAACATCATGAAATAGAGTTCGTGACCAACACGCGCTTTAGTTACCTTCACGGGGTGGGGAAAGGGTAGAATACGGATATGATGACCGGTGCGCTAATACCACGTGTAGCCCCTCTTTGAGGAGTGTCATACCGGGTATTGCATTGGTGTGATCCATATTATAAACCTAGGATACCCTTTACTTTTATATTGTAACCCTTTTCAAAATATAACCTATTCATTAATTGTTTTCAAATATCTGTATACTTAGACTTAAATCCCCTATTATTTGAGCCCTACTTGTTTGTTTTGCTAAAACTGTACAAATTCACAAAAGCTGTTTGGCCGGGAATCACACTTGTGGATCCTGAGGGGTGCCTAACGCCTTCCCGTAGGATAATTTCAAGCCCTTGCCGTATCTTTGGTTTACAACATAGTTGTAGATGAACTCCTTAGGTTCCCTAACGCACCCTAAAATCGTTAGGTGGCGACTATTAAAAAATGCAAACCCCTTTCCTAAAATGAAAGAATTGCCTCAACCAAATGTCATAAACCCGATCTCTGCGAGGTAAAAGGGGGCGCGACACCGTCTAGCTAAAACCTTGTTGCTCTATCATACTTTAGCTTGCGACCTACACATATATATTTATACTACTCTCACCCTTCCTTTTAACATACTAGCATCATAGATTTCCTTTTATGCCTTCCCTGTCGCCTTTATGGAGTGTATCCAGTATTGTAGTGAGAAAGTTTTCATAAGACCATTTCTTCTTTAGGTCAATATGCTTATGTTGAAGCCTTCTTCCTTATTTCCTCAGCTAGTTTTTCATTGTACTACATAGTGGATACCCTCCGACTCTTGTAAAGTTGCGAGCTTATTACATCATATACCCAACGGAATTTTTGATGTTCTTACTCACCTATTATTTTCCTTAGTTACTTAAACTCCTATCTTAATATTTCTCAAGGATTAAGATGAGGTATCTAAGAGATTGAATTTCTTATGCTGGGTTTCACGACGTTTATCTTGCATGATCTACTGATTTGTTTGTATCCTCCTATCTAGCCATAGCTAGGCTCTTCCTAAATCAATTACAGACTGCCCGTTGGTCCACTCTCATATCTGTATTTTATGTAACGTCTCTTGGGTTATGTCCTTTGTCTTAACTTACCTCTCGTACGAGTCCTTATGTATCAAGTGTTCATTCACATTTATTTATGAATATCATCGAGTGCGAAACCCTTATTGATTCTCCCCGGCTTAATGCTTGCATAATGTTCTGGAGTCATATTATATCTGTAGGATCTGAATAAATGCAATCTCATTCCTTTCTCCTTTTTACGGCATTATTCCTTTTTAATACATAGTTTCCACATCATCTTTGGCATCTTTTCACATCTTTATTGACATCACTCGCCTTGCTGTAACCCTTCTGTACCAAGGATAACAAAATTCTTTACACGAGAGGGTGACACTTAGTGTAACTGGCCCATACAGTCGCTTAAGCTTAACTTTAACTTTAGAGAAGTGTCTTCTTGAATGACCATTCTCTGAATTTCTCATTAATCTTCTTCCGTTGTCCATTTTATGATTGCCGAAACGTAATCTAAAATTCTCATGATGCCGTCCATTATCAAATCCCTCAGACCCTAATTCATGTTTAGTTTATCTTTTTATCTAGCCCATACAAATTTTATTACTCTAAGGGTCTAACTCTTCCTTCTGGTAATCACGTGTGAGTCACCAACTCATTTCTCGAAATGAGGGTATTGATTTTGTGATGACCCAAAAGGTCATCCTAAGTAATTCCAGCTAAATATGTGTTCTGAGGCCTCGAAAGCCTCCGTTAATCTCACTTTGATACACGTGCGCAGCCCGGACAGGTAGTCGGGAAGCTTCCATGTGAAAATTTGATAAAAACAGGATTTTTGAATTGAATAATTGAATAAAGTTGACTTTGGTCAACATTTTGGTAAACGGATCCGGACCCGTGATGTGACGGTCCCAGAGGGTCCGTAGGAAAATATGGGACTTGCGCGTATGCCCGTAATCGAATTCCGAGGTCCCAAGCCCGAAAAATGTATTTTTAAAGAAAATTGTTTTCTGAAAATAATAAAGGCTTATGAAAGTGAATAATTATGTGAAAACCTTGTTACCGGGTCCGTGTTATGGTTTCGGGGCCCGGAACATGTTTATTATATGTTGTTTATCCTATCTGTGAGATTTGGTGTAAAACGGGTTTGATTTGATTGGTTTCGTCTCCAAATGAGGAAAAATGGAGTTAATGAGCTTGTGGGATTTCTAAAGAATTTGAAATGTGGATTGAGAAGTGATTTTATGTTCCGGAGGTCCGAATGAAATTTTGAGACCGGTAATAGTTCCGTTGTATCGTTTATAGCGTATCTGAAAAATTTGAAGTAATTCCGAGTGGTTTAGGCCGGTTCGGCGCGTTGAAGTGAATTCTAGAATTTCAAAGTTCTTAAGTTTTGAATTCAGGGGTTTTGGAGGGTGATTTTGAGTTTTAGCGTTGTATTGAGTGTTCCGTGAGCTCGAGCAAGTCCGTTTAATGATTTGGGACTTGTTGTAATTTTTGGACGGGGGCTCGGGTGGGCCCAGGTGCCTCCCAGACCCAGCGCGAGGCCAAAAAACTAGCAAAAACCACTGCTGGTGCACAACAGCTGGTGTGACCGCAGGTGCGGTTGCCCAGCCGCAGGTGCGGGACCGCCCCTACGGTCCCAACCTCGCAGGTGCGATCCCCAGCCCCTTGCCCAAAGTCCGCAGGCGCGAGACTCAGGCCACAGACGCGAGACTCAGGCTACAGGCGCGAGACCGCAGGTGCGGTCCATGCAATCGCAGGTGCGACCTTTTCCGCTGGGGCGACCAAAGTTCCGCAGGAACGGGACCGCTGGTGTGACTCCCATCCCCGCAGGTGCGAGCCCGAGGTCCCAGGACCTTTTCCGCAATTGCAATCCTTTCCTCGCAGGTCCGAGACCGCACCTGCGGTCCTATGGTCGCAGGTGCGGAAACCCCTGTTGGCAGCCCACTTAAAATGTCCAAAATTTCGGGTTTTCCTCATTCCTTCCATTTTCAAACTCCATTAGAGAGCATCCAAGCTTGGGGAATCCACTTCAACGACCACCCACTGTAAGAGGTAAGTAAAACCCCATAAAACCTGTAATTCTAACACTAATTCTTAGTTAAATACACTATTAAATCACCTAAATTATAGAATTAGGTAGTAAAATTTAGGGTTTTTGAGGAATTTCGTGATTTTCCATGTTAGGCCATAAATTCTTGAATAAATTACATAACTTCGATCCTTAGACTCCGGGTAATTGATTCCTTCATGAATTTTCGAAAATCTAAACGTGTGGGCCCGGGGTCGAATTTTAGTATTCTTGGAAGAATAGTAGGAAATGCATAAGTTGGCTTAGAAATTGATTTATTGAGTTCTTATTGATGTACTTGGTTCCATTATGTCTAGATATCCCCGATTCGGAGTTGGATTCGAGAGGAAAGGCTGTGATTGAGGCTTGACTTGCATTTTCTTGGGAGCCGAGGTAAGTGTTTGGCTTAACCTCAGCTTGAGGGATTAGGTATAGAGTCTTATTTGCTATGTGCAACTCATGTCCAACGTATAGGCGTGGTGACGAGTGCCTATGCGTTGCGGTCAAGTATGCCCGTGAGTCAATTGTGATGAAATTTGCTATGTTCTTAATATTCCCCGCACTATGAGTAAATTATGAATTAAAAGTGATACTTGATGTTGTTTCATGACGTGGAGAGTTATTGAGTTATTTGTTCCAGTTGAGGCTTACACTGTTGAATTGTATTTCTGATGCGAGGTTGGTTATAGCTGAGACCCTTGTCGGGCATTTGTTGATATTGTAATTGATGAGTTCTCGTTGCTGGGACAAGGGAATTGTATTGAATATTTCCATGCACTTGAGACTTCGTATTGTTGATTTTCACATTATTGTTGCCTTGTGTTTTTTTATTATTATTATTCGCACGAGGGGACATGCCGTGTTGACTGAGTGTTATTATATATACACGAGGAGACATGCCGTGCCGAGTGATTGTGAGGTTATCCACGAGGGGACATCCCGTACCGAGAGTTATTATATATGCACGAGGGGACATTCCGTGCCGAATGATCGTGAGGTTATGCACGAGGGGACATTCCGTACCGAGTGTTCTTATATATGCATGAGGGGAAATACCGTGCCGAGTGATTGTGAGGTTATGCACGAGGGGACATTCCGTGCCGAGTGTTTTTATATATGCACGAGGGGACATTCCGTGCCGAATGATCGTGAGGTTATGCAAGAGGGGCCATTCCGTACCGAGTGTTCTTATATATGCATGAGGGGAAATACCGTGCCGAGTGATTGTGAGGTTATGCACGAGGGGACATTCCGTGCCGAGTGTTTTTATATATGCACGAGGGGACATTCCGTGCCGAGTGACGGTGAGGTTATGCTCGAGGGGACATGCCGTGCCTTTCTTGTTCATTATATGTTTGAGAAGTTATACTTCTCCCTTGCCTTTACGTTTCATTTATTACCTTGTACTGTTGTGTTAGCATACTGTTACCCTATCTCCCCAGCATGTTCTCCCCGTATCTGTCTTACTTGCTATTTATGTTGCCATTTTTCCTTTTATTATATAAAATTGCACAGGTACATATGTAGTGTTAGTCCTAGCCTCGTCACTACTTCGCCGAGGTTAGGCTCGACACTTACTCAGTACATGGGGTCGGTTGTACTGATGCTACACCTGCACTTCTTTATGTTGTGCAGACTACGCAGCCGGACCCGGAGATCACTGACGATCGGAGCATCTCATTCAGTCACATAGGAGACTCGAGGTAGACCCGCAGACGTTCGTGGGCCTTGACGTCACCTTCAACTTTTCACTTTCAGCTCTGTCTTACCTTGTATTTCAAAGACAGTCTTATGTATTTATTTCAGCCCTTTTGTTTGTAGTAATCTCTTAGATAGTCCGTGAGTATGTGACACCAGTTCTGGGATTGTTTATGGATTTCATTTTGAAAGTGCTATGTTGTATTTTAGTTATCTTGTTCGTATTAGTTGTTAATGAGTTTTATTCAGTTCAAACGTGGGCTTGTCTAGCGGGTTCAATGTTAGACACAGTCATGGCCCGAAGGTGGGATTTCGGGGCGTGACAAGTTGGTATCAGAGCCCTAGGTTGCCTAGGTCTCACAACTCACGGACGAACTTGGTAGAGTCTGAGGGATCAGTACGGAGACGTCTGTACTTATTCCCCAGAGGCTGCAAAGTTAGGAATAACTTCACATCTGTAATTCTCTGTCGTGCCAATTGAATTATGAATGCTAATTGAGTCTCTATTTTACTCTCTCGCAGATGGCGAGAACGCGTGCTTCCTCATCGACCGACCAGCAGCCTGACCCTCGTATTACAGCTCCTGCGAGGGGCCGAGGCCGAGGTNGACTTTGCCGGTGAGGTTCCTACTCCGACAGTCCCAGTTGGACCGACTCAGGTCCCAGAGGGGTTCATTGCCACCCCAGTACTTCAGGACGCTCTAGTCTGCTTAGTGGGACTCATGGAGAGCGTGGCTCAGGTCGGTCTTCTTCCTACTGCACCAACTGGATCTCAGGCTAGGGGAGGGACCCAGACTGCTACTATTCACACGCCAGAGCAGTTTGCCACTCAGTTCTAGACTCCGGCACCTCAGACGGCTGGAGTAGTTCAGTCAGGTATTATGGCACCAGCAGCTGAGGGGGCCGCCATGTCTGCAGATGCTCTGTGGAGGTTGGATCGGTTCACCAAGTTATTTACTACCACATTT